>PVIJ01000618.1:0-41164 GCA_004024925.1 Scalopus aquaticus
AAAAATCACTAGCCATTTTCCTCCTTTTTAAAATCTACTGTGTTGAATTCTATATATTTTCTAGTTCATTACTGCTCTTTCTCATTCCTCACACTGGAACTTTCCATTCCCTTCCTTTTAGGTTTTCTGGTGAAGGGAAATGGGGTAGACAAAACTCCTGTTCTTGAGTAAAACACTTGGGTTCAAATTCCAGTCCTGTCAATTCATAGCTGTGTGATCTGGCTGACTTGCTTAACCATCGTGCTCTGTTACCTCCTCTCTTAAATGGGAATCATGATAGCACCTCCTAACACAGTTGCTATAAGCCTAATAAATTATATAAACATACAGTGTTTATAGCATTCCAATGAAAATTGCCTATTGTTAAGACAATTCCATCAAGTGCACATTTAAATTTTTTCAAGGATTGCTGTTTTAGTTACCTTTTGCTGCTCAAAAATATGTATCAACTGAAAACTTAAAGCTTAAATAAGCAAGCATTTTAGTACTTTCAGATATTTTGTATAAGTTCATAAATTGGACAACAGTGTAGCACAGATGACTTTCCTCACCATGCCTGGAGACTCAGCTGAGACTATTACAAGAGCAGGGGCATGGCTCAGTAACTGAGCATTGGGCTCATCTGAAGTACTCACTCACTCACTCACATGTCTGGGCGCTGACGCTGGCTGTTGACTGCAATGTCAGCTGTGACTGTCAACCACAAATTTTACATGTGACTGCTTGGACTTCCTCACAGCATGTGCCTGACTTACAAGGATGAGAGCTACAAGAATACAAAGCAGAAACGCACAGTACTACTCTTAAATCTTACCTTGACAGTACATAGTTTCTATTAGCTGTTGGGGCAGGCATAAAAGCCTGGCCAGATTCAAGGGCAGAGAAGATAATCCCTATCATTCAATATAAAGAGCATCAGCTTACTTTGTAAGAAGAATACATAGAATGGCAAATATTGCTGTGCTCATCTTTGGAAAATAAAAACTGCAACATTTATTTTGTTTCCCCTTTTGATTACAGTATCTCTTATGTACACACTGTTGGATAATAGTAGAGGTGCAAGGCATCTCTTTCTTACATATCTTTTTTTTTTTAAAGATTTATTTTTAATTTATACATACAAGCTGGGGTACAGGCCAGAGACATGGGACGGCGAGAGGGTTCACCAGAGACAGAGCGGGTAGCAGAACAGGCAGATCAGAAATACACTGCTGAGGGGAGCAGCGGGCAAGGCAGGAGAGGTCTGCCGCACCATGTGGGATTCTCCCCGGCCGGGCATTGAACTCACGTCGCCACTGCCGACAGCTCCACAGCGCAGCGCTTAACCTCTGTGCCACCATATATCACGTGTATATAGAGTATGTTTAATATTTCACCTTTTATTTTGATGTGTATTATCTTGTGGTGGATAGTATTCAGCAACTACATCATTAATTCCTTGCCTATATCCTGGCTACCATTAATTCCTTTTCTACATCTCAGCATATAAAGTGGTGGATTCTCTCCTGAGTCTTGTCTTTTTTCTTTCATAGAAGAACTGGGGTGTAGGCCAGAGGTTGTAGGGGTGGGTGGCAGTGTGATATAGATTCGCCAGAGAGAGTGGGGAGCAGTGGGTAAGAAAGGTAAGGTCTGGTGCACCATATGTGGTTAGCTCCCTAGATGGGGATCGAACTCAGGCCATAGTGGTGATAGTGCTGAGACTTAACCACTAGGTCACTGGGGAGGCCTCCTTGAATTTTGTCTTAGCCTGTGACCTCTTACCTACTAGATTATTACTCTCTTTTTTATCAGCAATCACCTCAGATGGTCATAGTTCTTTAACTCTTGGAATAACACAAACCCTCATAGCTGAAGGTTTCAGTCACTATTATACTTGCCTGTAGGGTTGTTAAAATTTTCCACTGATATTAATAACAGAACATGGTAGTACTAAGCCATGCCCCAATAATCTCCTGTATTCAAGACTTATACTTATTTGTTTCTATTACGAAAGGCAGCTTAATTTACCTTGGTAGTTAAGAGGTACATTGTGTCACCAGTGCAGTAATTCTCTATTTTGCTTGTTGATTCAGAAGCATGAACTGCTCAAAGTGACTGGTAACTTGTCTTAACTTACAGATCAATGGAGTTGCTGTGTTTACTGGTGGAAGGATTCCTTCCCTTGAAATTAAGACCTTAGGCAAGCAGACCATAAAATTACAGGGACAAGTTGCAAAGATTTTGTTAATGGATCACAAGGGGTAAAAATGAATATTTTACTCTCATTTTAGAACTTAATTGCTGGACCCATGCATCCTGACTTTAGGGTAAATAGCACCATATCTTAGATGAGGTCATTGCTGAATAATGCTCCCACACAACAAAAAATAAGTATCATAATGCATGGTGAAATACTAAAATCTTTCTATAAAAGTACTGAATAAGAAAGAGATGCCTGCTATTGCCATAATTATCTGATAGTCTTTATGTTATGGGTAGTATAATCAAAATGGGGAAGAAATATAGGTGAATGTGGGAGGAAGAAGGTAACATAGCAAGGGAAGGAACTGGGACCTTACATTGGGGCCACTTTTTCAAGTCACCTACTAATGGAATGAGGACCGGCTCAAACCCAATCACCCATATACCACTTTGATAATGGAATATGCTGTGCACATTTAAATTAGGTCCATATGGGCCAGATAGGATCCAATAAATGATGGGCAGCTCAAGTTGCATGGTAACTTAGTGACCCACAGTTAAACATTCAGTCTATACTAAGGCTTAATATTAAGCCCAAAGATGTTTCTCAAAAGAAGAGTAGTTATGGGCAGGGGCTAGCAGGACTTTGCTCCTAAATTTTAAAGATCTATCTGCACTGTGGGTCTGAAAGTGCCAATTTGTAAGGGTCACTGAATTATAAGAACCTGCCAAAGGCTCCAAACAGACTCTCTATCCACTTTGGAAACTTTAAGTACCATTGGTTCTACTGGATCATATGGCCTAAGTAGTAGAGCAGCTTTCACAGGATCCTGGATCTGTTATAGGGTTTTCTTTTGTCCCTACCCCCACTCAAAACAAATAGATCATTGGTGGACTTGGTAAATGGATCAGAGTAGCACATTCAACTGAGAAATATATTGCCTCCAAAATCTAAAAAGTTTCATTAGGCATTTTGTCTCTCTTTTGGCTGAAAGAGAGGGTAGATATAGCAACTTATCCTCAACTTAGAAGATCTATTGACATGCTCTCTACCAATGGACCCAAGAAATTAATTGCATTGAGGTAAAAGTCTCCTGAATTTTTATCAGATTCATTTCCCATTTTCTGACATACACATGCTGATATGAAGTTTAGAGTAGTTGCTACTTTTTATTCAGCAAGCCCAATCAGCATAACATTATCAATGTAATGAACCTGTGTGATGACTTGCCAAAGAGAAACATGATTAAAATCCATGGAAACTAAATTATGACTTAAGACTGGAAAATTGATGGGGTGAAGAGTTGTCCTATTGCTGAGGTAGGATAGTGAAAGTGAAATATAGACCTTCCTAGCTGAAAGGCAAACTGCTTCTTGTGGTCTTTAATAAGAAGTATGAAGGAAAAAGCATTTGGCAAGATCAATAGCTTCATGACAGGTATCAGGGATTGTACTAATTTGCTCAAGCAATGAAACACATCTGGTATGACACATGTGATTAAAATCACTACCTGATTAAGCTTATGATAATCTACTATCCTTCTCCAAGATCTGTTTCCTAAACAGGCCAAAAAGATAAGTTGAATGGGGATGTGGCAGGAATCACTATTCATGTATCCTCATAGCCTCTGATGGTAGTACTACCTCTGCAATCCTTCCAGAAATGAAGGATCTTGAAATTTAGGTTTGAGTTTACTGTTTAATTTTATTTACTATTTTCCTAGTCTAGTGGTTTCCACTTGGCTTTTCCCACCGTATGTCCGGTAACCAATTTGGGGATTCTGCCAATTGCTGAGTATAACTGCTCCAATTATGCATTCTAAAATGAGGGAGATAAACAACAGGACTCAGTGGACCCACTGTGAGATGGAAGTAACTTAAATTTTCATTGATCCTCTGACCTCAATAAGTTCTTACAAAGATTGGTGGGACATTCTGGATATTCTGGAATTAGTATTAATTCAGAGCCATTGCCTAATAATCTCTGAAAAATAGGAAATGTATAGTCATGCTTGTAAAAATTCATAGGTCCCTTTGGAGTTCCAGAGAAAGATTTACAGTATAAATTTTTGGCAGTATAGTACTGTCCTTCCTCAAGGAAAATTGGTATCCCTTTCATTCAAGTGGTCTGGGCCTTTAAACTGTCTCAAGTCTGGAAATTATCAATAATTGAGGAGATATGACTATGTTTTTACGATTTGAGTTGGAATTCTGTTTATTTGACCTAAAGCATTTCTGTTATACAGTTAAATCATAATTTAGTAGAGTGCTTATCTCTTTCATATCTAAGGACATTATAATCAATTAACCAAACTCATAAGTCTCTGAGATAGACTCTTCTGTTCATTAAATGGCAACCATACCCATCTTATCATTGGCATTTAATTGTCTCCACTTAGTCCCTGCCACTTCCCGGTCATCTCTATTTCATTAAGCTTTCTTGATAAATTGGCAGAAAATTACACTGTAATGTTTGACCTACAGAGAAGAGTGAAAACAGAATTTTTCAAGGATGATGACACTCCCTTCCTAAATTTATATCTCATAGTCATGGTAATAGAGGTGTTTTCAGAACTCTCTACAGGTGCATAAGCTAGTCTAAAATGATGTATTCATTCAAATATTTCAACCTCCCTAAGTCTTTGAATACCACCCTCTATGATAAACTAAGACACTTCTGGTATTTTTCAATTACATTCACTGCAGGACAATTTTAGGTCCACTTTTTCAGCAGTCAACCAAAAAGTTTTAGAGCCCTTTCTAAACTCTCCACTCCTTCTGGTGACATTTAACCTGGAATCTATGCTTAATGGACCTATATCAATAAATTTAGACTTATCCACCTTTATGTTCCTTCCACCATTATCCCACATCCTCAGTATACATCTCTGCACATATTTCCTGCATTTATATTTGCTTAAATTAGAAAATCATGTAGTTGTGTTGGAATGTAGCTCAAATCATCATAGGTTATACTTTGTGCCTTTTCTTTTGAAACCTGCTGCAATTTGAGTCTAGTAATAAGTCTAGAAACAAAGAAGACTGTTGGGGATAGGTCTTGAAGTGAATTAGCAATGTTGTGCAAGAAAAATACCTCAAGGAGGAATTACAGTTTTATTCAGAAAAATCTGGGTTAATTTTAGATGGTGTGGAAAACCAAAGAATATTCAGCAGAATTTAAGTTTTCAATAGTCCTACTTTCAACAGGATTTTTCCATATATCCTCATTGTCTTTCAGAAATCCATTTCCTCATTACTTTAGCAATAAACATCCTGCAAGGTTGAGAATTCAATTTGTGTTACAAAGCAGTCTCTGGCAAGATGAGATTCTGGGTGTGGTATTTAGCAGAGTTAGCTCTCTGTCTCTTGGAGGTAAGGATTTATTTCAAGGAAGATACAGAAAACTCCAGGTCATTTATAGGGTGCTTGACCTGGGATTTGATCACAGAGTTTATCCTTATCTGTGTTCACTATAGCTAGCACAATAGGAATAACCAGCCAATCTCATTATACTTGTGAGTTTGACAAAAATATTCTAAGGTATCAAATAATGATCACCCAGAATATTATATCTAATAAGTATTAGATTAAGCATGTTCAATGATGATATTTTGTGTAGCTGTTGCCATATCACACCATGAATTATCAGTGTTCTCTTTACTACTAGAAATAGGTTACTGCATTTAAATCTAATCAAATTTGTGACCCAACTGCAGAAATTCCAGAATCAATCATAAAAACTCATCCTTACTAATGTTTCTCTAGAATCATTATCAGTGCCAAAACCTGTGTTAACCAATGTTCCAGTTATCTTCAAAGGAACAGAATCAATAAGAGTATAGATAGATGCCAGATAGACAGATGGTAGGTAGATAGATAGATAGATAGATAGATAGATAGATAGATAGATAGATAGATAATATTGAAAGTCTTCTTTTCCATACATAATCTAGAGAGAAGTTATGTAGTATCTATTGTCTGTTGAGACTTGAATTGTTTATTTATCTAGATGCAAAATGAAATGGTGAAGGTGGGTTCTGAGCAGAATTAGAAGTGTCTTGCGTATCAGGAAGGTCATTACAGATTCTTTTGGCCAAGGGGCACTAACCTTTTCACATGAGGGTGGAGGGGCTGCAGAAGAGACACAGCAGGATTCTCATATCTAAAACTTTCCAACTTTAGAGTTGGCTAAAGTAACCAAGTTCATTGGATTCTTCCCATGTGTCTCCATTTCAATTTTCAAGAACCCATTCCTGTCCATTCAATGCCCTAACTTTCACAAAGTGACCCTGAAAGGTTGGAAATTTAATTTGCATTGTAATTAAGTTTCTTATAAAATTTGGCCTTGGTTTGGTGTATATAAATCTTGACCTTGTAGTGACAGGAGACGGAGATTTCTTTCAGAGCAGTCATAGAGTTTTCAGGTCCTTCATGCAGACCTTGAGCTGGGAATTTAAAGTCCTAAGCTCATCAATTTCTTTCAAGTTCTCCAGCAGTGTTAGAAACACCCAAACAATTCCATTATATGTTTATTTTTACTTAAATGGTCTTAGGTAGTAAATAACTAGTCACTCAGAGACCTGCCTTTTTATAGGTACTTGATTATGATTACCTAAATTTGAGTTAACTCTTTTGTCATATCATACTATGGCTTACCAGTTTCTTCTTTACCTCTAAAAAGTCACTAGTATTTTTAAATCAAATTAAATTAGAGTACCAATGACAGAATCCCCCAGAATATATGTATATAATTTATGACATATTGATAGAATAGGATGATATGATATGATAGATGGATTTGTTTTTGGCAATTGATTTACACAATCATGGAAGCTGATTTAAGAGCCTATAAGGCTGTTTTATAAGGTTGTTTTCTCTGCCCCTGTTGTTGGAGGTTGAAGTTTGTATGGAAGACAGTCAGAAAGAAAAGATCAGAGTTAGGTTGGAACCCACAAACTTTACATACCCAGCTGCTGCCAGCCAATTTGTGATATACGCGCACTGAGCAGTAGCTACTGCTTCTCTTCCCCCTTACAAATCTTGAAAGAATCTCCTTTGTGGCTCACTCTAATCACAAACATATTTTGTCTACGGCCATACCACCCTGAACGCGCCCGATCTCGTCTGATCTCGGAAGCTAAGCAGGGTCGGGCCTGGTTAGTACTTGGATGGGAGACAAACATATTTTTTAAAAGGAAATCCTGGAAATCTAGTTTAATTTAATCATGTTGGCACATTTTTTTTTAAAAAAGACCTTTATCACAATACATTATGCTTTTAAAAAAATGTTAAACTTTTGAATACTTTTTTTCCCAAAAATCTCATAAATATCTTGACAACAAATTGATTCTAGCATTTTATGTGAAAAAGTGTTTCTGTGTGCATGCACATGTATGTACACGTTGTAACTTTACCATGCTTTGTTATTAAAATTTGCTAACTTTGTAAAGTGAACTGGAAAATTGCATGATGTTGCCTATTTGCAGTAAGGTATAGAATTGGGGTTTCTTATCTAAAGGATAGATTGAACTTGGCTATAAAACCATCTGAATTGGTAACTTTATTCAATAGTAGATCTTAACAACCACACTTAGTTATTTTAATATTATTGATCTATTCCTTTTGGAAATTTAGTCTTGAGATATAAAGACTGCAGTATAGTCTTAGCATGTTATTATAATTGAAAGTTATATTTTTTAAAAAAATGCTAGAGCTAAAAGGCAGTCACCTTTGGAGTAGAGATAGGAATTAAACAGCTGTTTAGTCCTTCTGTGCTAGATACCATTGTAAATTATTTACACACATTTTCTTTTTCACTTCTATGGTAAATGAAATCTATAAGATAACCATTATTAGTCCCTGTTTATACTTGAAGAACTTGAGACACAGAAAGGATAAATAACCTGTCCTAAGACTCAGTAATTGTGGATGTTATATGAAGTTTGGATATCAAAAGTGCTAACTTCAATCAAGTAGAGAGGCTTCAAGTAAGTGGAGAGGCTTCACTTATGACTCAAGACAAATGCATATAACCACAATATGAACTTATTGGGGGAAATCCATTCAGAAAATTGTCCACATGTACAGCACTGACTGGGATCCAAAGAGTTCCTGGCAGGAAGGGAAGGGCCTCTTCTCAGAGGGAAAGTCCCTGGTGAAGATATGGCTTCCACGAAAACCGTGTGAGAGCTTTAGGCACATGGATGTGGTCCATGAATTAAGTTCAAATTGACTTAATTCAACAACTATATTGATTCCACTTTTCAGAGATACATCATCAGGACTACCTATACTTTAATTTAGGCAGGAACTTTCTGCACCATCAAGTTTTTATATGTACTCGCCTTGCACAAGTCTGTTTATCAGTCCATAAACAAATGTTTGAGCTTAAGTCACTGCCTCAATTGCCCCCACCTCTCAACCAGCTAGGCTTATTACAATGTTAATACATACAATAGCTCAATCAGTAAGGATCATGAAAGTGCAAATACATATGAAAATGGAGAGAGAATTTCCTTTGTGGCCCAACAGAATGGTTGTACCACAAGACACAGGAAGTGTAAATCAAGAACTCTTAACCCAGCTAACTAAAGGCCAGAAACCACAGGCAATGTTAAAATGTGCTTTTTTTTTTCTTTTTTATATAATTGTATGGAAAATCATTGAGCTAAGAAACTATATACTTAGGAAGAGTCAAGCCAAAAGAGGAGCTGCCTGGTTTTGTTCATCTGTTTTGTTTTGTTTTGGCATTTCAGATGAAGGATTTGGTTTCTCCTGTGGCCTTGCTGCTTTTTTGACTCAGTGTTCCCACATCAAACTGATACAATTTATTTTTTAATACAGCTAAGATTTTGGAGTTCTGTTACTGGAATCAGAAGATTCAACTAAAAAACCATGTTCTATTTTCAACCCAGCTCACTATAAACTACAATAAATTAAAGACTTGACAACTCCCTGAAAAACCCAGTAAATACATCATAAATTTAAACTGTATTTTTTGAGGTTGGGGACTATGTATTAACCATCTTTGTATTGGTCTCTAAAATTCTGTGCTTTAGCCACAGTAGGTGCTCACTAAATCTACGGAACGGTGAAATCTCTTACATTGAACTACATAAAACTGTCCTGGTATTTAATCACTGTGCATTACCATCTCTTCCCCACCCCCGCCCCCTATTGATTCTATTTATACCTACCACATTTATCATTTCCACCCGGCTTTTTCTGAAATTCAACTCCAGTGTACATACTGATATGTTTTCTTTATAAATATTATCTATAAATTATACATTCCGTTTTCTCTAAGTGCACTGCCTTCTACAGGCCTCCACCTATTGTCAGTCTTGTTTACAATGGTATAATTACAGATTCCCATGATTTATGCACTTGCTCTTTTATAGGCATTTCTTACCTGCTTAACTCTAAGTTGGTAAGGTGAGTTTCTAGGAAACAGCAGAAGATTGGATTTTGTTCTGAAATTCACTTAGCCATTCTATAACTTTTAACTGGTGATTTCAGGCCATTTACACGTAAGTATTTATATCAAAATATAAGTGCTCAAGGTCATTTCATTATTTTTTTGTTTTGGTCTGTCTTGTCTTTTTTATTTTAAAGGGCTTTCTATTATGCTTTGTTTAAGTTCCATTTCTGTTGTCTTATGCATTACTTCTATTATTTTTGATTTTTTGGAGGGTTCTACTGAGGTTGCTATCTGATGAGATAGTTGTGTGATCTATGGGCTGTCTGGTCTCTGGCTGGTTCTGACTGACCACATTATTTTCCTCTTCCTCCTTCTTGTTACATGATTTAGCAGTCTACTGCCTTGATATTCTCTGTTCTGTTGCTTTATAATAAGCCCTTCAGGATTTATTTCATGGACAGCTTGGTGCTGATAAATTCTTTCAGTTTTTTGCTTTTCAGTGAAATTCCTTGCTCTTCCTCTGTCTTGATTGTTAATCTTGCTGGTAAAGGATTCTGGACTGGAAGTCTCTTTCTTTAAATACTTTAAATATCTCCTTCTATTCTGTTCATGCTTCTAATGCTTCTCCTGAAAAATCTACTGATAATATGAATGATGCTCCCTTATAGGTGTCTCTTTTTTCTCTTGCTATTTTTAAGCTTCTGTCTTTTTTTGTCTCTAAACAGCTTTATTAATATGTGTTTTGGTGTGTGTCTGTCTGGAAGTATAGTTTGGAACTCTTTGGGCCTCTTGGATCACAATGTCTATTTCATTTCCTAGATTGAGATGGTTTTTTATTTCTTTAAGTTTTCTATGCCTTTTATTTCTCGTCTCTTTCTAGACCCTCAATGATACAGATCTTATTTCTCTTTAGGTTATCTTGAAGACTTTTATGTTGCTTTCATATTTTTAAATTCTATTTTCTCTATATTGTTCTATTCTTGTGTTCTCTAGCATTGTATTTTCAGGCTCATTGGTTCTCTCCATTGCTTCTGTTTGTCTTCTATTGAAGCTCATAATTGTGCTTTTTAATCAGCGATAGTTTTTCTTAGCTCTTTTATTTCTAATTACAGATGAGTAATATTTTCTTTATATTTATTCTGTTGTTTTATATCCTCTGTTGTTTTTGTGAGTTCCATCAACATTGCCATAACTGTTGGTCCGAGCTCCTTTTCTGTCATGCTCTGCAAATCTGCTGAGTTGGGGCACCTTTCAGGGCTATTTTGCTTTGGCATTTGTGATGTTCTTTTCTCTCTTCATTTTCAATTTTTTATGGGTTTAAATAGGGTTAGAATTTCAACTGTTGTCTTTGCATCTGCTGGAGTAATCAGTGGACTGGTATCAATGAGAGTTAATAGGTATTAATGACCAGGGCAGTGGGCACCAAAATATCACCTCCAGTAGATTCAGGGATTTGAACTTCCTGTGATGTTGTGGGTGCCAGAACTGTGTGGTGGGGATCCAAGGTGAGCCTCTCCTCCAGGTCAGCATCTTGGTCTTAGTGTCTACAGGCAGGAGTTCTCTTTTCCTCCCTAGCAGAGAGTGATATTCTGGGTTGTTGCCTCCCACTGTTGGTATGTATTCTAGCACCATTTTGTTGAAACATTTCTTTGGTGAGGGGGTGGCAGGTGTTTTAGATCTCTCAGCCTGGGGTTTGAGAAGTAGCCTCTTCTATAGGGAGGTCCAGGTGATCTGTCTCAATTCAGAAGATATCTGTTTGAGTTGCAAGCCGAGAATCAGTCCTGTTGTTTCTGTTCTGTGCCCCACTGATGAGGCTGTCCTGAAATGCACTCTCCGTCCTTGGAGTCTGCTCATGTACCCCCTATCCACTGCAGTGCTGGGTCTTAAGTGCAGTGCTGGTGTCTGCAGAGTCAACAGCTGTAGGGGCTCTGGCAGAGGATGCCCCTCCCTCCTGTGTGCTGCACTGCCCACTGTCTCTCTAAACAGGGTTCACTCAAAGTATTTATTCTCTCTTCTCACCACACAGATGCCTCTATTTTGTGCTGTGGTCTTCAGGTTTCCCTCAGGGTATTTTTTTTAAAAGATTTATTTATTTATGCATACAAGCTGGGGTAAAGGCCAGAGGTGTGGGGTGATGAGAGGATTCACCAGAAATAGAGTGGGGAACAGAACAGGCAGATTGATGGAAACACTGCTGAGGGGAGCAGCGGGTGAGGCAGGAGAGGTCTGCTGTGCCATGTGGGAAGCTCCCTAGCCAGGGATGAACTGGTACTGCAGTGGCTCTAGATATCTTCATGGTGCTGCACTTAATCCACTGAGCCACCAGGGACGCCCTTTTTTTTTTTTTTTTTTTTTGGCTTTGTTTTACAGCAGTTTAGCTTTGAGTATCTGGAGGACAGCAACCAACATCTCTCTGCCATCTTGCCACACTCTGGTCCTTTTTGTTCTTGTTGCCTCTTAATACCTTTCCAAATACAAAGAGAACAAACAAAAGGAATTGCCAGGATGATGAATTAATATTTTGAGATTAAAAATTCACAAGATACCAGGCTCGATTCTGCCTCCTGTCAACTGAAAAAAATGTACCAATTTGAATTGAAAGCTGAGGAGGAAGAGAGTGCTAGGATTTATTGGTGATTATTGGTGTCAACAAAATTTTCCAAAAGAGAGTATTTTAAATAGACCTTCAGCTACTAGTGTTAGTAAAAAATTAAAGAATATAATCTCAGGTATTTCTATTTCCATCAGGCTTTATTTTGGTTTTCTGATCTCTTGCCTATAACTTTTAACAGAAGTGCAGCGTGTAAAATTGACTGTGAGTTTATGATTCTTGTTTTCCTTATCACACTCTATTTTCGGTATCATCTCTATCTACCTTTGGTTTCACTTTCCCTTACTTTCATTTTAAAAACACAGCTTATTTCTTGCTCTTGGCTGCCTTCTGCTTGATCATTTTTCTTTCTGACTTCCTATCTTATTCCTGTCTAAACAATGAATTCAATGATAGTCATTTTTCTTCTATGCATTCTCACCTAGCTGTGTGTGTGTGTGTGTGTGTGTGTGTGTGTGTGTGTGTGTGTGTTTCATAAACTGCAATTGTTGCAAAAGTTTACATGGATACATGATTCTCCACAGTTTCAAAAATAGTTTTTGTTATTATTTTTTCTTATATATCACAAGAATCCACTAAAATCTAGATATTGATTCATGCTTAATAATATATACATATATATATTTTGCAGAAGGGAAATTATACACTCTTATGTATAGACAATGTGGTTCCAAAGACATCTAAATATCAATATTTCTGATTTCTTTGATTGTTTCTGATGTTTTTATTTGTTGACTCTTTTACAATTATTCACATTAATTGTTTAACTATGTATTATAAAGATGCATAAAGGCGGGCCTCCCTGGTGGCGCAGTGGTTGAGCACTGCGCTGTGGAACTGTCGGCAGTTCGCGATGCGAGTTCGATGCCCAGCCAGGGAGAATCCCACATGGTGCGGCAGACCTCTCCTGCCTTGCCTGCTGCTCCGCTCAACAGTGTATTTCTGATATGCCTGTTCTGCTCCCCACTCAGTCTCTGGTGAACGCTCTCGCCACCCCACGCCTCTGGCCTGTACCCCAGCTTGTATGTATAAATAAATAAATCTTTAAAAAAAAAGATACATAAAAGTGCATATAGCTACTTATTTTCAGCATAAAAATGCTTCAGAGCTGGGGTTATATAATGTAAATGAAACAAAATATAGATTTTCCAGTGAATATACTTGTGTGTTCTTTTGGCAGCAATTACTTGGAAGTTTATTCTTAATGGAGAAATCAGCATAATTTGCACATAATTCTTATGTTATAAAGACATAAAGAAGACTTTGTTTTATCAATATTGTAGTTATGCTATATAACCACGTTTGCTTTTTTATTTTCACAAGAAAGAAAAAAAATTAAACGATCTATTTTTTTTTTTAAAGCAACAAGCTAAAACTAACAATAAGTCCCAATGTCCTCCAATTTATGGGCAGAAACTTGACTTTGGGTAGAGTGTAGCATTTTTAAATTTTACAAAACTGATGAATGTGGTCATTTGAAGCCAGAGTCTCATTACATAAAAGTGGAAAAAAAAAAAAAGAGAGGAAATTCTACTTTTGAACAGAGCTTTCACACTGAGTCTCCACTAGGAACTTTCTCTTGAAACACTGGAAAAGATGTCAAAATATGCTCTGAGCCTCTACCCTCCTCTGTGTCAGTTGCTAAGGCACCACATCATTATCTCTTCCTACAAAAAAAGCAGATTGTCTTCTATGCCTCCCATCTCGAGCCACCTCACTCCACACACCTATTGAATAGTGAAATATTGAAATTTCCCTCCATAATGGTTGTCTCCTTTGTTATCAGGTTCTCACTTGAGATAGAGAGAAAAGGTCATGGCCATGAAAGGTGACATTGTGTCCCATGTCAGCGTGTGTAAGTGTTCATGCTGCAGCTAGAGAAAAAGAAGGGAACATGTTGATAGGAGTTTGAGGAAAAATCTGTACTACTCCACATATTAAGTCCATAATTTCTGAATTTGTTTCTTTCTAAAAGATCATTTTCTGCAAATATCAAGGTATGAAACTTGAGGAATGTTGATTTCAACCAATCAAGTGGCTTAGTCAAATCAATCAATTACCCTAATTACTGTGATTCCCCCTTAGGGACATCAGTCAAATATTTTCCTATCCATGTCCCAAGATAAAACAAAAGTTGACAGTTCTGTTTACACCAAAAGGAAGAGGATTTGGAGCAGTGTTGTGCAGATTTCAATATTTATGGATCGCTCATACTTTAACAGTTTTGTATGAAAATACATCAACTCATATTCAAGTACCCAAAATTAGTAAACAATATTGTAATACTCTATAAGATTTGAGAATATCAAATATTTCCAAGGAAACATTTTTGTTTTACCTGTAATCATGAGCTAAGTAGCACAATAATTTTTCCTAGGTTATCCATAGATTCAAATATTAACATAAAAAAGAAGTTAACAAACGTAGCCATGGGTTACATTTATAATAGAAATAAAGATGTGAATGATTTCTAGATTCAAGAATTACTGTTTTTACTAGAAAGTATTCACAATGTTAACACAGAGAAAAATACAGTGGTCTTTAAAATCACAGACATCCTTACTGAGTTTGTACTCATTGAAAGCAAAATAGATTGCCTACTAAAACTATACATTATATCACTTAGTTTTAAATCATAAATGGACTAAATTTCCATCATAAACATGTTGCAAATAAATCTAGTTTTTATTTTATTTGCACTCATAGTGTTCTAGATCATATTACTGTATGTTAATAAGCTTTTGTCTGGATAAAAGTATATAATCATTAACATTTATAGTTCTCACTGGCAAAAAGGCAGATGACATACACTATCATTTGGTGATGTGTAATTCAATTGATGGCACATTAGAATTTTAAACGTAAGGCTTATAATGTAAATTTCAATTCTGTGCTCTGTCAGTAGCTAACAAATGCTGAATTATTTCCTTCCTTAGACATACACCATTGGAATCCATTTAAAGTGCTTAATGATGTATTAATAAACCATGATTTTCCAACAGAGTTTCTGAACTCCCCTTACTGGTGCCAGCTCTGGTGCTGCCAATCAAATTAGAATGCCATGGTTTCTCAGTAAATAAAGGTTAATTGGACATATAAAGGGAAACTGCACATCAGAAATATTTATACTTACATTATTTTTATGTAAAACTTAGTTATTAAATCTCTATATATCATTTGTGTGGCTAAAATGCCCACAATGGTATGTTTTACATCTCGATATTTTGTTTTGAGAATGGAGGATTATCCACTTGCAATTTCAGAAAAATCAGACATGTTCAAGCTTACTGTTTATAGCTTTGTTGTCTTCATTTTTAAGAATTATTTCTTCAGAGAAATAAGTTTATGTGGGATCTTTTGTGCATGGTAAGTTTCACTGTAACTGCTTTTCAGTCAACCATGCTCACCAAACACCAAAACACCAAAATCTTGTTCTATATATACTGTGAAAAAATATTTGTAATATGTACCATTATTTCCTCAATGTAGTTTCTATTTTCTCTCTTTCTTCTTTCCTTCCTGATGTATTAGAGAGTTCAAAATCTTTTCATGGGAATCTATTTTTTTTTTTAAGATTTATTTATTTATGCATACAAGCTGGGGTATAGGCCAGAGATGTGGAGTGGTTAGAGGATTCACCAGACACAGAGTGGGGAGCAGATCAGGCAGATCGACTGAAATACACTGCTGAGGGGAGCAGCGGGCAAGGCAGGAAAGGTCTGCTGCGCCATGTGGGAATTTCCCTGGCTGGATATCGATCTTGTGCTGCAGTGGCTCTGGACAGCTTCACAGAGCTGTGCTTAACCTGTTGCGGCACCAGGGAGGCCCAGGAGTCTATTTTCTTAATCAGTTCAAATGAGAATCATGTGCTTCAACAGGTCTACTATAGCTATTTGGAAAAAACCTTACTAAACAGGTATTGATACTCATCAGCTACATAATTTTAGCATTGTAATGCACCTAGTGAAAGAAAAAAAGAAGATTCTTGTACAGAGGATTGAATGTTCAGAAAAACCACTACAGATACCGTGTACTTAATATTAAGATACATGTTTAAGACATTTCTGACAGAGTTGGGAATTTATTGCTATCCTTTAAAGTCACACAAAACAAGAAAGTAAAATTGATAATAAGAAGAAATTAAGAAACTGGAACCAATAATTGTTAGTCTAGAAGCTGGAAAGAGGACAAAGTAAATGGGTGGTTACCAGCCTCTGCCACAACTTCATAATCCTCAATCCTCTGAGTTCCTCAAAGGGGAAATCTCAGGATATGAAAAAGTAAAATTCCTAGCAGAGTAATAATTTGGGAATTCATGTCAGTCTTACTGTTATCTCTAAAACTAAACACAAATCTGGAAGCATACAACCTTTGTACCCTCCCTCCTCCAAATCCTCTAACTTCAAACATAAAAATATGGAGTCAAATTATCACTCCTGAGTACAACCTAAGTACTTAGAGATGTTCAGCAAATTGTCTATAAAGAAAACCATTTCAAAGTCAGGTCTTAAAGATTTTCTACAAAGTGAGAAAGAAAGGGGCTTACCACTGAAAATCACTACAACACAAATCTAATCATCATGGGGAAAAATCAGGTAAAACATCCAAAAATGCATAATTAGGCCAAAAACAAATTCAGGGATCAAAATTCAAAGGTGCAAAATTTAGAGTTATATATTTAAAGATACATAAATAAATAATAACTGATAAGGGAGAGACTATTAAACTTGACTATCCATATTTAAAATTAAAAAAAATCACAAACTGGAAAAAAAAGTCTGAATTCTGTATGCTCCAAATAGCATCATTTTTATTATATAAACCATAAAATGGCACAATTTGATGATATAGTAATAGTTAACACTTACATATTGTAACTATGTGCAAACACTTTTCTATGCAAAATATACTTTAATTTATTTAATCATCGTAACAATGATTGTATTAGGCATTGTTGTTACCCTTATTTCAGAACTGATGTATCAGTCAAGGAAATTTTTAAAATATGCCTCATTCCCACAGGTAAGAACTCACAAATAAAAAAATTGAACATAGTAGGTTAGTTTCAGAGTCCAGAGTTTGCAGTTACTTCGTTTATTTCTAGAAACCCTGACAAAATACCTAATATGCATTTCACAGAGATGAAAATATTAAGTTCCAGTAAACAAGGGGAATAATGTATAACCTCAATAGTATCAGAGAAATACAAAATGAAATGTGACATACCAGACTACAACCCCCTATCTAGGAAATAAAAATCTTACAACAAATGTTTCTAAGGATATAAAGCAGTGAGGACTCTCAAATTCTAGTCCGAAACATATCAATTTACAAACATATTACAGGAAAAGTTTTACATTATCTTTTAACTTAAATATATGAGTACTGTATGACCTAGCAATTTCATTTTTAACCATAAATCTTGGTTAGAATTCTACTGTGTACCCTGAAATCTGAGTAGGTATATTTGTGATATTACTGTTTATGAAAGTTAAAAACTGAAAATAGCCAAATTGTTTATTTGTGAAACATATATAAAAGTACCTCTCTATGAAATAAATGAAATGAAATATATTCAAGTAATGGAATAGTTTAGAGCAAGAAAATGAATGAACTTCATAAGTCAATATGAATGCAGCTCAAGTCATAATATTAAATATCATTACATTTGCATATATTTCAAAAACATTAAATTTTAAAGCATTATTTAGGAATATGCATATTTTGTGAAAATATTGGGGAACAGCAAGAAAATGATGAACTCAAATTTAAAAGAATACCTACCTTTTGGGAGATGGAGAATATATAGGATGGTCAACAAAAAAGATTTAAAATATTTATTTCTTTCTGCATTTCATGAGCTTAGACATGCCATAAGCTTAAAATATTCTAATTTGTGACATCTTCAATGCATCTATCGGTATATCTGTTGTATCAAACATTTTAAAAAGTAAATTTTCTAGGGAAGAAAAAGAATACTAAAGAATTTAGCTTTTATAATGAATCTCTTATCAATAAAAGCTACAAGTTTGGGAGACCTCCCTGGTGGCCTAGCAGTTAAGTCTCAGCGCTACCACTGTGATGGACTGTCCAGGACAGCCTGAGCTCCATCCCCAGCCAGGGAGCTAACCCACACGGCACAGCAGACCTCTCCTGCTGAGCTGACTGCTCCCCCTCAGCAGTGTATTTCAGTAAATCTTCCTGTTCTGCTCCCCATTCTGTCTCTAGGGAATCCTCTGCCCCCCCCTCCCTCCATCTTTGGCCTGCACTTTAGTTCTTCTACACAAACATAAATAAAATCTTTAAAAAAACTACAAGTTTGGGAAAGTATTTAAATATCTTAGATTTACTTCTTGTATTTACAAAACAAATGGAGTGCACTAGGCTTATTCAGTCATTCAATTATTATTATTTCGCTAATTGATGTTACAAGTTGTAAGCACTTTCTATGTTCCAAGCAGTATGCTACCAAATAGCTATACAAAGATATGTTATAGCCTTTGCCTTTGAGCAGCTGACATTCTAGCACAGGAGTTGATGATGTCTCCCAGTGCTAATTTTATTTTGTGATAGCCGTCAGTTCAATTTATTTTCCTAGTCAAGACAAAGGGAAGAATTTGGCAGGCAATGAAAACTCGGTCCTTAGCCCCCGCAGACATCCACTGAAAGTTAGAGTGGATAACAGAAGGAGATGACATACAAAAAAAAAAGGAGAAAGAAAGAGAAAAATTTCTGGTTTGAAACTATTGACAAAATGAGACAATAATTGTGTGTGGAATATAATATTGTTTTATAACCTTATAACCTTGGGTAACAACATGAAGATGCTCTGGGCTCATAAGTGTCTTTCTCAATTTCTTAATAGGAAAAACAAGTATATCGAGAATGTATAAAATGTTAATGCCAAAGTTGAGCTGGTAGTTTAAGATTTTCTAGGGAAACAAAATTCATGTCCAATATTCATACTGTATCTGGACTTCTTGTAATGGGCAAAAACACAAAACGGTCCCATGACAAAAGGGAATTTGTTACAGGGCCTAGGCCTGCACCATTATTCAGGCCCAAGTTGTCCAGTAACCAGAGGTCTCCAGATGAGCTGAGATAGGGTCAATGGGACAGTTTGGAGAAGGGCCAATAAGAATAAAATTTGTCAGCATCACCCTAGGCTGAGCTGAGCTTGTCTTACCACAAAGGAATGAGCCTTATCTTAACTTATATAAACCTTGACTAGAGAGTGGTGGGGGTCCTTGCCCTTAGATGCCGCTGTGTCGGTTTCCTGGGACTGGGACCCTAGCTTAAGCTAGAGAATAAACCTCCTCTGTCATTTGCATCTTCTTCTGCTTCTGAGTGAGTCTCTCGGGGTGACCCGGACAATTTCTCAGCTAACATTCTGAGTATTGTATTGTTTCTGTTAGGAAGGCAAACAGCTTTAGGTGTTTTAAGAACTTTAGAATTCATTCTCAAATGATAAATCTGGCTTTCATATTCAAAATATTTTAAATACCAGGTTTCTAAAAATGAGCTCTCAAATTTTACACACACTTATGGCATACTATGTAGAGGAAATCGTTCTATTAGAACATATAGCTCTAATTGAAAAACTAATAGGTGTGGGTGTCACTAAACAGTTATTTGAAAACGTTCATACCAATTTTTGGAAAGTGACTTTAGTGATCCATTTTCAAAATTTGAAAGGAGTTTTGATAAGCACAGATATATTCTTAGAAAATATTTTGAAACCTATATAAGCACTTTTATAATCAAAATTATATAATCCAAAACAAGTTTGGTTTAGGTTTGAAAGACACGAAACACATATCTATATTTCCATATGTATCTATAGTTATTTATATTTATATACATACATACTGTATATATACACACATATATACCCATATGTATATATGTATATGTGTGTATTCTGAAATATTTAAGATACCCAAAATATTAAGTTTATTTTTGAATTTTCCATTTCCTTTTCTCCCCAATACTGTCTGTGTCTCCTGCTAAGGAAGTTAAAGGAACTGACATATTTTCCTTTAGATTCTCCTCATATGCATCTACTGAGTTGGCCTGTGTTTGAGCTAATTGACAAGAATGGCAATGTAAATGATATGCAAATGAACCCCCTCAGGGACTCCTCTTTCTAAGTTCAACTGATGCCTATGCAAACATAGCACTTTGCAATGTTATTCTAAGGTATTTAATTTTGTGGTTTGTGTAGACATTTAGTGTTATTGACAGTGACACATTGTTCTCCCATACTATCTATCCTTGACAAACATCCTCTGCTTTAAACACAGCACGATCACTGATAAGTTTGAAGCACATGAAATGAGAGCTGATAATGTTATATTATTGATGATAAAATTAAACCATGGAAAATTTAAAGTTGTGCTATCTCACACACACACACACACACACACACACACACACACACTTCCCAAGATAACAAAAAAAATTTCACTCAGCTATAATGTAATTATTGCTACTACAAAAATGCAGTGTTTGGGAGTTAGTTGCAGCTATTTTTTTTTTAAGTGACTATATTAAAAGTTGGTTAGTTACTGTGTATTTTACCTTTCTAGTGATCTTGTGATCTTTGTAGTAGGAGGTTGTTTTGCGCATTGTGGGATAGTAACCAGCATCTCTGTCCTTTATCTACTAGATACCAACTGTTCCTCTTGAAAGTAACAATCAAAATCAGTTCTAGGTAGCCCAAAAAAAGAGCAATATTTCTCCCAGTTGAAAAACTGCCTTCCCAGGCTCTACAAAATGCCCCAGGGTTTCAGTGAGAACTCTAATTGTTCAGAACTGAAATGCCTGAAGTCTCAGAATTTTTCACCCCTTGGATCACCATTAGTTTTTCTTTCTTTTGTAGCTCTTCTTTGACAATCTTTGTTCCTTTTCTACAATCGCGCAGTTTAGTATAGGACAAATACTTAAGTACATCTAGATGCCAATCTATGGAGCTCTTTTTACTCAGAGCTCTTTCTTCTCTTCTTACACTGTGTTCCCAAAATTCCAGCCCCATCAACTTCCCCAAACTATATCTGTCTCCTTAACACACTGCATGGACATGCCCTTTCTGTGTTTCACTTCTGACAGCAGACAGAAAGCTAGAAAGGTTATATGGCTCCCTCTCTTACTTTTGTAGTCTGAGGATCAGAGTTCTATACTACTTATTGTCCAATTTATGAAATAGAAACAGTTATATAGTTTTCAGTTTTCTATTTGTTCTAGCAACAAGGCAAAGTTGGGGCACAATTTAGTAAGTTTAAAAACCAAGTCCCCGCTCCTGGCCCAGCAGGCAAATTTGGAAGACTTGAATGCCTTGGGGACAAGGCCATAAAACCTTGGGGCTAGTCCATAAAGTCAATCACCAAGACCAAAAAGCCCAGCTCCAGGAATGCAGAAGTAGAGTCCAGAACATGTTTTTGTGTCAAAGGCCAGCAATGGAAACCAGACATCCAGCAGATGACTGGTGCAAACTGGAGCTCCCAGTTAGATAGTCTGCAAAAACAGCACAAAAGAGACCTTAAGTCCTCCTTCATGCGCAGACCTCTCCTGTCCTGCCCACTGCTTCTCTTATCAGTGTATTTCAATAAATCTGCCTTTTCTGTTCTCCATTCTGTCTCTGTGAATTCATTCACCCCCATGCCTCTGGCCTACACCCTGTTATATCTCCCCATAATAGGTAAGTCTGGTAATAGTTACTCTTATCACGAAAATTTCTTTAAAAGTTACTCAAATAAAGTTCATTGTGTGTTAACCTTCATGATCATACGTATATACACATATTATACATATATTTTATCAGTCCCAAATCACTCACATCCCCAGTGATATTAGATAGAGACTATTAAAGACAAGAAAAAAAATCAAGAAGATGGAATATAAAACAGAAGGTTGATATTTTAAATAGACTGACCAGGCATGTTCTAGCTGAGGTGCTTTCATGAAAAACCCTGAAAAAAGTGTCAGAATTGATTATACTTAATGTTTATCTATGTATTCCTTGTCTGTCTCTTTTACTAAAATGAATGTTCCACAAAAGAAGGAAGCTGTGTGCTTTGTACACTGTAAATATCTTCATTTTCTATAAAGGTAGACATGGTAGATAGTTAATAAGTATATATTTGATCAACTAATAAGTGAGTAAGACTTGAATTGTATATAAAACTTCTCTAGGTGGTAGGCTTTTTACAATTTTTCAAAATATTGCTGGGGAAAAAAACAACAACAACAACTATCGTGACTAAGGAAAGTTATCCAAAGGCAAAAGTGAAGATTTCCCCAAATCCCTGATTAAAATAATGATGAAAAATTCACACCAACTCCAAACTACCCTCCAAACCCCAACCACTGGTTTTGATTTGTGAATATGTAGTTCAGTATATTCACGTGTGTGAAAAGTTGACATCTTAGAAACCATTTTTAAAATAGAGCTAGGGCCATTACAGAGAACAAACAACTGAAACAAAAACCTAGTTCATATATTAGCCAGAATAGAACAAATAAATATATGATAATATTGGGTGAAAACTCTATCAATAATGATGCCTTTTTAGATGTAATCTCTGTGGGAACAAATAATTTTGTGAAGTCAGAAGTTGTACATTACTAAAACAGAACTTCTTAAGCAATTTCTCCATAAAACTGATAAAGCAAAATTGAACCATAAACTACACAGATAAGAAAAGTTTGGTACTATATATCTATTTAGAAAAATTGATATGAGCAAAAACAAATAGAGCATTGTGAAATGGTAAATTGTTTTAATCATAATAATGCTTAACTGAGGTCAACCTCATTACTGAGAGACTAGCCAGGGGCTAGTAAACTATAGCTGAGAGTTCACACCACCCCTGTTGTTGTAAGTTTAATTGGAACACTGCCACACCCATTTATTTATGTATTGTCTAGAGCTGCTTTGTGCCCCAAGAGTAGAGTAGTTGTTACAAGGATCATATGAAACACAGCCCAAAATATTTACCATCTGTCCATTTATGAAAATGTTTACAGATCCTTGCCAGGATATATTGGCAATAACAACAAAACAAACTCTGGACCATCTTGAGTAAGATAATGAATAGCATTGTAAGAGAAGACATTTCTCAGTTTATTCATCTATCAGTAGTATTCCTATGGGAATGTCATAACTCAAAACAACTGGATTTGGAGGCTAAAAAGGGGCAATTTTTGTGAGCTTTGATGAGTACAGTTTACATACAAATTTAATTTTAATTGTGTTATTTGATGAGTTTTGACAAATACATACAGCTAAAAACACTTTCACAATCATGTGATGGCATTTCTTCATCACACCAAATAGTTTCCTTGTGGAACTTTGCAGTCAATTCCATCCCTCACTCTCTAGTCCCTACCAAATCCTGATGTACTTTCTATAACAAAAGGTTTGCATTTTTTCTTAATGCTTACAAATGCAATCAGTTATGAATATGTATAGTTTCTATTATGTGGTTATATCACAATTTGCTTGTATGTTTATCAGTCGATGGAAATTTGGATTATCTCTAGTTTGAGCGACTATGAATAAATTTTCTTAGAGTATTTGCCCAATATCATTTGTGTGAATATATGTGATCAATGTGTCTTCCAAATACTAGGATTCAATTTTAGGTATTACTGTGATTATGTAAAGGTGTCACATTATAGTCACAATTAGCATTATCCTTAAATCAGCGATCTCAACTATTTATCTTTTTGGGTGAAATGTCTGTTCAGATTATTTAGTGATTGAAGCATTATGTTACCTGCCTTCATTGAAATGGTTCTTTATGTATTCTAAGTATTTGGTGGATATATGTTTGACAATTGTCTTTCAGTCTGTAGTCTATCTTTCATCTTAATATTATCTTAAGAGAAAATGTATTTAATTTGAATGTCAATTTATAAAATGTTATTTTATAATGCATGTATTTTATTAAGTGTACTATTGAATAAATCATTAACATAGGATCATTAAGATTTTCTTGTTTTACCAATATTTGCTTCTAAAGTTTTATATTTTTAGCTCATATTTTAGATTACTGTGCATCTCATTAATTGTTATGTATGAGATGAAGGAAGTACTGAGATTCATTCTATTGCATATAAAAATCTATTTGTATCAGTACCAATTGTTGAAAAGATTATCACTTCTCCATTGAATACTCTTTACCTTTATCTTAGGTCAAGTTAATTGTCCATAACTGTCCATTTCTACTATTAATTTTTAAAAGGACAATGGAAAAGAAAACACCAAAAAACAATGAAAACAAAACAAATTATCTCCCACCTTCTTTGCTTCTTATAATCACAGTTCAATTATTAATGGCCACTAGTTTATTTTTATTATGTGTTGTCAATTCACACACTGTTTCCTTATGTTGCTCAAATAGGTGAAATCTTTCAATATTTGTCATTATCTTTTTCACTAACTTTGCTTCACGTAATCCCCTTGAGTTCCTTCTACTTTGTTGCAAATGCCAAATTTTATTTTTGCTCATGGCTATTGTGTGTTTATATATACATGTATATAAGTATACATGTATATACATATATATCCATGTTCATATATATCAATATTCATATATAATCCATAAATACATATATTATAAATAAATATATATAAAACCTCTATCCAGTCACCTACTAGTGGGCACTTAGCTTGCTTCCATATCTTAGCTATTGTACATAATACTGAAATAGACATTGTGGCTCATGCAATTCTTCAAGTTAGTGCCTTCATTTTCTTCATATAGATGCCCAATGTGGGATTACTGGAACAGATATTAATTTTTAGTTTTAGTTTTTGGGGACTATCCATACTGCTTTTCAAAATGACTGCATCAATTTACACTTACAATGTATAAGTTTTCCACTTTCTTCCCATCCTTGTCAACATAGTTTAGTTTCTTTTATTTGTATATCTGTGTTTATTTCAATATTCTGCTTTCTTCATTAATTTACCTGTATAGTAATTCTTGGAGTCAGGTAGAGTAAATTGTTCAACTTTGGCATTCTGAAAAAAATGGCAGTTCTTTATAGTAGCATGTCCATGTAAACTTGACACATAAAACCAACCTGACAATTTCTGTAGTAAAATGAAATGTGCTGGAATTTGACTGGAATTATTTTGAACCTAAAATAAATTTTGTGAAGAAGTGATAGCAATATTGAGTCTTTCGATCCTCATGGGCATGGTTTACCTTCCTGGCCTTGCCTGGGCTCTGATCTTTTTCTTGCTGTTTATTTCTGATGGCACTTGCCTGCTCTTGATAGCTTCAACAAACATGTAGACAAACCAGGAGTTAATAGAAAACTCAGGGAGACACTCTGATACCAAAGCTCTCGCATTGTTGCTCCCTCTTTTTGGTTCTCTACTCTGAAAATTCCAGCCACACCAGTCTCACACCCTTAATCTGCATTATCAACATAGAAAATTCACAGGATTTGGTTATATGCACTGTTTCATATTATTCTACTGCCTCTCTTATTTCATCTTAGTTGAAAGAGAGCATCACCTAAGGGATTACTATATGAGATAATGCCATGACTAGTGTAATATGAGAAGATATATTTAAAACCCTGATCACTTAATATATAGAAGAGACTCAATAAACATGATTTCACCTATTTCTGTATGCTTACTATATTTTATACTATACATTCTAAAACTTCAATTATATATAAGTCTTACCTTAATAGATAAACAACACATTATTGGAACTTAAAGGGAGATTTATCTAAATAGTAACTGATTTTTGCCCTTAAATTCACTAAAAACTCTGGGCCCAGAAGGCAGATGCACTTCATCCATAGAGGGAATATTCTCAGATACTTCAGAGTTTAAACATCAGATATTTATTCTGATTTAAGAACATGGTATTTCTCAAATGTTGCTCAAATAGGTCCCCCAAAAATTAAAAATAAAAATTAATATTTATGTTAAAGGACTCAACCACTTTTAAAATTTTTGATCAAACCATTTTGTTAATAACTGCCTGGCTGTGCCCTCCTCCTCCAATTTTAGAATATTATAATATTAGAAGAGATAGAACGCGTTTTCTCTCTCTTGCTCCCTCCCTTCCTACCTCCTATAAGGATATAGCAACATGGTTATCTGTAAACCAAAAAGAGGGTGTTCATAAGAATCTGACTGTGTTGACACCCTGATCATGGACTTCCAACCTCCAGAATTGGGAGAAATAAATATTTGTTGTTTAAGACACCCAGTCTTTGGTATTCTGCTGTAGCAGTCTGATCTGACTAGGACACATTTTTAGCTAAATCATAAGTCCTGATTATATCTTGACAGAGATTAACAGCCTCTTTGGAGCAATAAAAAGAATGCGATCAAGGTGATCCTCCCTCATAATACCACACATATTTCACAAATTGACAAATTCAAGCTCCAGACTTAATTGCTATGCCTATAGCAACCACTTTCTGTGGGAACATCTGGTGATCTCACATTTGACAGCTGACTTCCACAATTCTAAGTATACATTAGGGCATTTGGAACACAAGGGATAAAGTGAGGGATTCTACTACTTTTAAAAAAAGAATATCTGGGTGTTACTCATGATCACTACCTCACCCACAGCAAATGGGCAGTAACAAATTCTCACAGCTGATCTGTTCCTCCTCCAAAGGGAATTTCACTTTTATCCAATTCTTCAAGTTGGTCTTTTTAAGGTTGGATCAAATGTGCAAAAATCAAGTCTCCAAAATGGTAGAGATGAGATTTGGAGTCTCAAATTTTACCAGCTTTGTTACGTGAAAGGGGTGTCTAAAAGTTTCAGAGTTTTCCTGTGTTTCATATGAAAGATAGAGAGTGAGTGTAAAGAGTACCAGAAAATGAAAAACTGCATTGTATAAAATTGTGAAAGCTTTTGGTTTTATAGACCACACCTTTAAGCTATGCTGTCAGCTTTTACAAAATTCTTTAACCATCGACTTCTATGGATATAAATGAGAAGTAACCTGAAAGAATGGAAGTATTTTCTTGTAGGCAGACAAATACAAATTCAAAGAGAATAAGATGACAGGTGAATGTTTTGGAGATTCATAACTCTGAATTCAGCTTTTATATTGAGGACTCCTCTATGTATATTTATGTGATAGAAGTTTTATTTCTATCAGATGTTTTAGAGTACTATTGAGCATATCCAAAGATTTTTTTAACCAATCTTTTACCACTTGGTCTGTCTGTGTCTATCACTAACAGCATTGTCACCTTCCTCTGGAGGAGACAGATTCACAAGGTCATCAACAGGGTCAGAAGCAATAGACATCTCTAAAAGATCCAATCAGGACTGCAATAAGATCAGGGTGACTGTTTGTTTATCCATTTAATCTGTAATTTATTTTTCAAACCTGCTATTTTGAGTTTATCACCTATTTCATAGTTGTATAATAAGGTTCAAAAGATCTGATTTTTTGTACTGAAATTTTCAAACATGATAGTACTGTGATATCTGTGCAATATATTACTGCTTTGAAATAAGGGCAAAGACTGTTTCTCCAGGGTTAACACAAACATATCCATTCAGATTGTTTTTCATTACACAGATTTTTATAATACACTACAATACAGAATCCACACATGGAGCAGGATGTACATTAATGTTAACAGTTTTTAAAGCCATACCTTGAACTTGTGATGGATGGTTAAAAAGTAATTAGTCAAGGGTTTAAGACATGATAGTTTCTACATTTTGAATATTGTTTCTAAGTGGTCTCTGTAAACTATCTTTTAATTACTATCTATCTATCTATCTATCTATCTACCTATCTACCTACCTGTCTGTCATCTATCTATCATCTTGAGAGTGAGAATGAAGTTAACATAATTATATCATGTTTTATGATATAGTTATATATATATAATTATGCATAATCTCTCTATATATAGAAAAAATGAAACATAAACAATAAAAATAAAAAGGAAAAACCTTTTCTCCTCTCCATCTCTGTATATCTTGTGAGTCCTCCAAAGGGAATTTCAGTAATTAGAACTATATATGTAAGTATGTGTGTGTGTGTGTGTGTGTGTAAATAAAAACTGGTGTATATATATTTATACATATGTGTATATGTACAAATATACATTTATGTAGAGAGGGCATAAAAGTTTTGGCTTTTTATTTTTGATGCTGTTTTCATTAAATGTGAAAGTGCTAAGAATAGCAAAAACCTGTTTTGTTTTTTCCCAATGAGATAACAAGATAACAAAAATTAATGGGCAAAATTTATTCTCTATGGAAATTTTGGATTTTTGGATAGATGTTCACCAGCTATGTGTTTTCAGTACTTGAAATAAAAAGCTCAATATTTGCAGTCTCTTTGATGTTTCCATTGCTGATCTGCCAGAAATATTATTTAGGCGTCACTATGATATAATTTTCTAAATGACGCAATTTGTTTCAAACTTACATGCACAATTATCATCATAGCCTATGCCCCTCCATAAACTTACTTAAGTTATTTACCAAGATATTTACTAGTATGCCTATAAACATTCTATATCTTTGAACATTATGTACCAATGTAGTATGACTTGCTTCCCAAGTTTTTAGTTTCCTTATAGATTTGCTATTTAACTTAAATATGTGTAGAAGATAAAGAATTAATGTAGCTATTGAAGATAAAAAATTTCTTAAATAAAAGCCATAAACATTTCAAGGATCTCTCTCAATAATTATCTTCAGTTCACAGAGTCACAGAAGTTCAAAACCAGAATCGAATATCACTAAATCTCTGAACAAACTTCCTACTTCTAAAGAAGACTGGTCATACACGGAGGAGCTATGACTTGCCCCAAATCTCACAATTTAGTCTTGTTCACACCACACACCATGCCATAATAATGTTGCTGTTAAAATGAAAATAGCCTCTTGCAGTTATTAATTAGATTGATAAATGCATACATGGAACTATTTTTATACAAGCATACAATTATTAGAATTGCTGTTGGCTGTGATGCTTTTGTTATTATTAGGACAGTCATTTATTATTCTGGGCATGCAGATATTTAGTTAACTCTAGATGCTTGAGTAGAAACTGAGGTTAAAATATCATGTTTCAGATTGAAATAGTAACTTTGCCATTAAACCTTATGTGACTCAGGCAAATACTTGAAACTTCAGGAATCTTCCTTTTACCAAAATATGGCATTGTACAAAATTTATAACTTTCCCCTTCCTTTGTACTTTAATTTCCTATAATTCAAATGTGTACAAACATATGAATACATATATATTGTGCTCATATAAATATATAACATATGCCAAATGATATTTTGTTATGTCCAATTCTACACTATCATGTATTTATAAGCTAATATAATGTCAGCTCTTCTGAACATATTTATTAATATACATTAATATTTTTATACAGGCAAACAAGAAATATCTATAAGTCACTAAGCAATGACTAGAAAATCTGGCTTAACAAGAGATACCTAGATAGGTAATTAAAGGGTACAATATCTGGCCAAGGTCACAGACACTTGGTCACGGTAAGGCACAGCAGTCATATATTCATTTACTCACCCGTGATGAATAGGTGCTGGCCATGGGCAAAGTGTGCTTTATGTTTGGGAGAATGTTTTATGTGGTTTTAGCTTCTTCAGGGTCATCAAGTAGCATTTGGTCAGGAATAAGTTGTGGTTTCAGAAACAGTACTGTCTTCAGACTCCCTAACTTTCCAAAGAGGTATATTAGTGAGAGGCTGTCAAGATGGTTTCTTCTATTTTCTGATGAGTGCAGTTGCTCAAAGGCAAATACAATGGATCCTGACCTATAATATAGTTCATTGACTCGAAACCTCTGATTCTCAAAGGACACAGTGGGATTCATAGGACCAGCCAATAAAGTTACCCATAAAGAGAGCCCTGAAGATTATGGTAGATAACCAACAAAAGATAAGAATAAAGATTTAGAAAAAGTCCAGTGGAGAGAAGTAACCTTTTAATCAGGGTCTGATGGGGTCCTGGATTGCTTCTTTTTGTCTGTTTCTCACTGATGAAAAGAAGAACTTACATTCAGGTGAAGCTTATAGACTGCTTATTGTTTGAGTTTTAGAAAACATTACAGAATGCTGATGGGTTTTTCTACCTTCTATTAGGTGTTTGGACAATGAAGGAAAGTTAAATATCCACCATCATACATATTGGCCCTTTCGGAATCCGTTCTAATCAGAAATCGTATAGGCCAGTGTGCCTGCTATTCAGGAAATTAAGCATTTCATTTACCCATCACTGATTTCAGCATCTGGCTTTCAAAAATTAAAGTATTTTTCAAAAAAGGTCCCCAAAATCATCTAGGATAAGACCTCCCAAGAGGGAACTTATAAATGACTAGAAATAGATTCTCAGAAAGAATAAGCCAACTCAACTGTAAGAATGAAAATAAAAATGTCTAATAAATGAAAGCAGTCTTCTGAGAATAGATAAAATTTAAAAACCTTCACAAGCCTAGTGTGTAGTTAGAGATTAACATTATGATGAAACATCACATGAAAAATGATTGTATGTGTAAATAATTAGTTTCATCAAGAGCTGGATGAAAGACTAAGGATCAAAGTCAGCTAAAAAAATACAAACTTTATTGATGCAGAACTTGTGTTTGAATTCTAAATGTCTATTTATCACACAATAGATCCTTCCTTTTATCCCAGCAAGTGTCTGCACCAATACTCTAGGGATATCTCCAGAATCTATTGGAGAAAGAAGAAGATAAAAGACAGTGCATTCAGCTCTTTGCTCCTTTTAAATCAGTTAGTAGCCAGCTGTTCCATTGCAACTGATTCTGTACTTTGAGCAGACTCACGACATCTATCAAAACAGTGTTTACATTTTCTTAATAATGTTAACTTAAGCATTTTATTGCCATGCTCTGCAAACTGTCTGAGTGCACTAAAGAAATCTGCTCATGGGAAAGGCAGTTAAGCAATAGGCAGATTACATAAAAAGCCCAGCATCTCTAGAGGTTAACTGCATGACACCTGGAATGACACAAAGCCTCTGTTGCCTTTGTCCAGAGCCAACTGGGAATCCCCTGTGGTCAGAAAAATGTTGGTGAAAGCAAATGCCCTTCCCTGCAAACATCTGGAGCCCTGTAGTCTGTGCAGCTTTAAACAGAGGAGGACTGCAAAATTGCTTAGAATCCTAATAAAGTGATGAGATGCAGATTGCTGTTATTCCCACATTGTTTTTTAAATGCACATTGTGAAACAAGGGATCCTTCCTTCCTTTTCAGAACTTTGAGCAGCAAATGCCAAAAATCAGAAGTTTTGTAACTAATCCACTCTTAAGTTACCCAACCACAAAATTATATTTGAGCAATTACCTTGACAACTAAAATACAGAGCTTATTTTTTCTCCTTGCTCAAATAACTCAGAGGCAGAAAATGAGATTTAAAAAAAAGGAACCCCCATTCCATCCCTTCTTTCTCATGCTTAATAATAATAGTAATAATAATTTAAGCAGAGACTAAGATTTATTAATATTATACACATTTTTTATCTTGTAAAATGCAAGAAATAAGGAGATGGACTGTCAACCTTCACTTATATCATCTCTATGATGTTTGAAAATCTAGTTGTTTGTGATTACATTTTTTTGCTTTACCCTGAAATCACTTCCTCCCCTCAGGTTGCTGGAATTCCAACTTGCAGTGTCACTTTAGTGGCATGAATATTATCATTATACATCCTTAAAGAGAATTAGATAATTTTATGAAAAGCTGGAAGAATACCTGTGTAAAATATGACACTTTATTATTTCCAATTGTCACAAAATAAAATCAATTTTTAGATCAGTCAAATACAGCATGAAAAAGAGATAGCAAAAAGAATGAATAGATGTGATGTATAATATTATAGTACATACCGAAGTCAATTGGAAAACTGAATTCATTTGTTGATAATATTTATACAGAGATGTTTTACTTAATGGTCTTATCTGTAATAACATGTGGATTTCTGGATCTAAACCAAGCAGAGAATTACAGAACATTAGTTGCAACCCAGTCTTTAATTATTGAAATACTCTCATTAAGAGATGCAATCAGGTAGTGTCAAGTGCTCATAAAGTTAAGTAGAAAATAAATATATGTTATGGAATAGCTGGTTAAATGAGAAATTTCAGATGCCATTAACTTAAATTCAGAATTAAACAAAGTTTATTATTGTACTTGAACACAGTTGTATAAAGTCAACTCAGGGTTGCATAATTTTCCCATTTCTCTTTTGTCATATTAAACGGAAAATAAATTAATAGAAACCGTATAGAAAGCATCATAGTATGTAATGAAAAAACATTTTACTGGCAAACCAAATAATTTCATTTCCACCACAATATCAATGAACAATGTAAGTCAAAACTTCAAAGAAAATTCCCATGACACTGGTGTCAAAATTGATGGTAGGTTGCCCAAACTGAGGGCAATTACACTTTTCTTACTTGAACACATCTAGAACTGCATCAACTTTTATCTTATCTCTAAAGATATGTTAAATAGGCATGCACATGAATATTTTAGTGATGATTATACCCTTACAAAGATATACCATGTTGATACAGCTAATAAAGCAGAAGATGTACCATTATCCACATTATAGGTATGATCTGTTGCCTCCAAATTACCTGATTTGCTAATCATTCCCTTAGTTTGTATTCACATTTTGAAGTGTTGTCTTAGAACTCCCAATTATACAACTACATTCTCTTCTGAAACAGTGGCTAAATGGCAGATACCAACAGAACACTTGATGAAAATGTCTATTGTTGGGCCTCCCTGGTGGCACAGGGTTAAAGTCTCAGTGCTATCAAGCTATCACCAGCCACTGACGCATGAGTTTTATCGCTGGCCAGGGAGCTAACCCCCATTGTGCAGCAGACTTCTCCTGTCTCGCCCACTGCTCCCCGCAGCAGTGTATTTCTGTAGCTCCACCTGTTCATCTCCCCACTCTGTCTCTGGTGAATCCTCTCACCCCCAACACCTCTGGCCTATACCCAAGTTCTTATATGCATAAATAAATAAAAATAGATATTAAAAAAATAAAATGTCTACTGTTGTAAATAAAATTGACACCACTACTAACCCAACTAATAAGCCATGGCAGAATTCCTTATCATTATTAATAAATATTGCACTCCCACTATTGTTTCATTTCAACATGTCCCTGCTACTAAAGTTACGACACACAGATATTAGATGGTAGATGGTGGAGTTGTAAACTCCCTGACAGAAAACCAGAATATATTCTGGAGGACAAGGACCAACACAAGAAATACATGAGGTGAAAAGATGAGGAAAGTAGAATTATTTTGTCTTCCTTATTTCAGAAATTAAAGATTCTCCAATATCAGGGTCCTTCAACATTGAGTTATTCAACCATAATTTTCCATACACATTTGTGCATTACATGTGACTCTGAAACTAATTATGTGGAAGAGGAAAGCTAGAATAATGGCATAATCATTATTGAGTCTACTTCAGGAAGAATAGCATTTATGAAGAATAGCATTTTCTACAAAATCAGATCAAAACAGATTAGTTTTCTTCCCACTTTAAGATAAATAGCACTAGGGAAGTATATGAAAGGTTATGTTAACTTTGTTATGTATTATTTTTGAGAGCAGGAACTTTAGTATATACTAGAAAGATTTCCACAATAATTGACAAAATACAAAAATAGCCTTTAGAAATATTGACTTAATTACTTGCAAGTACAGTTTTTAAGGAGATATTTATTAGCTTCAATTTATTCCATGTCAATACTTAATAAATGTGGAATTATAAGAGTCTCCTATGGAATGAACCCCAGGACATTATAAGAAAGCTTTTCTAAAGCATTTTTGAAAATTTACCGTGTGTGTATGTATGTATATATACATACATATACACACACACACATATATATATAGTTTAAGGATACTTCTTGAATACATTTTAATTGAAACAGGAAATGTCTACAAAATGTAGGTTCTATTTATACTTTGTTCATTCAATTAAATATTCTATGCAAATGGATTAAGTTAATCAGTGGTTTGAGTTTGATGGTTATACATGAATATGTAATAATAATTGTATTGATTTTTAGAGACTAAATTGCTTTTAAGCAGACTTTTCATTTAATAAGTAGCACATTTTATCTCATTTGCTTACAGTATAATCTCCACTTTCACTGAGGTTAGTTTTTGAATTCCAAAGATTTGTATTTTGATAAGTATACAGGTTCTAGTCCATTAAATAATACAGAGAAAATAATTCTCTGCCTACAACATTCTAATAAAGTTAGGACCCATTCATATTCAGTTTATGTATTACGTGAGTTAATACACAATATACTTATATGTATTGAGTGTGTATGATATGCATATATGAAATATTTTTGAAGTTCTTTATACCGTCTATAGTATAGCTATACTTCAGTTTGAAGTAGGCCAATGGGATAGTAGACACAGTGGAGTCTAAAATATAAAATACGAGACCTGACTTGGGTTAATGTACAGTTAGGAGATACTAATTAAGGACAATCCATTAAAAAATTTAATATATATATATATATATATATATATATATTCCAGTAAATATGGTAATAGATTAATGATAACAAATCAAAGTAATGGTTGGCATAAGTAACATGAAACGGTAAACTATAGTGCAAATACATAGATACAGGATGTAAATGAGAAATTGCCACTCTCTCTTGAGTTTTATTACCTACTAGGCATTGTATTAAACACAATAAAAGTATCATCTCCTTTTCAGTATTGTGAGGCAAACTAGTTACTCATACTTTACAGATTAGGAAACTAGTGCATAAACTACTGACATATCTAATAATAAATCTATTTCATTCTAATTTCAAATTCCTTGTGAACATCAAGACTTGGCAACAGTCAGCAGAACTCTGCACAGAGGGCTGGAGTTCAGTCCCTTAAGAATAAACATAAGTAAAAGGCTATACTGTGGTATTATGCAGGCTTTCACATTACATTCTTAGGCATGAAAGGAGTAGAAAATGGAACTGGTTGAACTAAATTTGGAAACACGCAAAACAGAGTCACATTATGGAGCTAGAAATGTGCATGGGCAGCCACTAGATTGACTTGAGATTGCAGCATCAGGTGGGAACTAGAATTCCGTAGACCAAAATATCTAGGTAAGGAAAGCATTGCTTACAGGGTATAGGTAGGGAAAGAGAAGTTTTAAGGACAAAAATATTTTTCCTATGAATACAGTTATTGTGAGAGTCAAACTTGATAATACATATTGGAACGAGTGCTCAAAAGGCCTCTTATTGTTACTAGAGTTATCAATAGACTATAACTTGCATTTCTCAATTTGTATATAATAATTCTTAACATGGTGATTCTGGTGTGATGCTGTGCTTTGCAAGTCTCACTTCTTAATGACTGGCAAATGTTGACCTATTGTTTTTTAAATCATCAGACACAGCCAGCACATTATGTTTTAATTCACAAACTCTGCAGGTAACAAGAGTTGCTGTTACACTTGAGTATCTGTAGACCAGTCATAACATAAGCAACTATTTCCTCAATGCTACTTATTTTAAGAGGACTCATGAGCAGTGACAAATTGTTGTTTCAAACAACAGATTTGTTGACAATACCTTATGAATGTAGATATGGGACAGGCACTGTCAACAGTCTGAGACTTTTATCCTACAATATTAAATGTTACCACAAGTTCTGATATACAGCTCTACCATGACTTTATTAAGGCAGAAATAGCTAGAATAAGTCAGTGTAATATTTAGGTTTCTTTATAGTGCTGACAAATAAGAGAAACGCAACTCTAGCAAATGTATGCACCACAAAGAAGACTAGTTAATAAAATATTGATCAAAATGGCCTGGTAATGCTACAACTTAAAATTAAGCAGCTTAATATTTCAGTGGCTTAAGTTACACTAGTTCTATCTGCTCAAATAATATTGTCTAGAATCTCTTTTTTGTATCAATAGACCATACTAGACTGGATACATTCTGAGCAGAGTGAGAAAGATGAACCTTAAATTTTACAAGCTGTTTCACATCTTACAAGCCCAAAAGGAGAGTTTCTAAGATGATTTAAGTATCCACATACATCCCTGAAAAACATTTTCCTAGGCACTATTTCAATCACATGTACTACTGGTCCAGTTACCAAGGAATTAAGGAATTGTGATTTGTTAGCCAAAGTTAATACTTACCTGTGATGGTTAATTTTATACGTCAACTTTTTGGGCCACAATATCCAGAAATTTGACCATTCTTTTGAATGTTTCAGAAAGGTTGTTTTCGGATGGGATTAAAACTTACTCAGTGGACATTGGTTAAGCAGACTGCCCTCTGTAATGTGGGTGAAACCTAACTAATAAATTGAAGGCCTCCAAAAAACAAACATATACTAATCTCCCCTGTGCATGAAGGAATTCTGCCAGTAGACAGCTGTCAGACTTGAACTCCAACCTTGGCTCTTCCCTGGATTTCCAATTGGCTGGCCTAACTTGTAGATTTTGGATTTGTCTGCCTCCATAATTATGTGGGTCAATTCCTTAAAATCTCTCTATATACAGGCAGGTAAATAGGTGAGTAGACAGACATACATACAGACAGAGATAGGTATCTACCTACATATCTTACTAGTTCTGTTTCTCTGGAGAAATATGACTGATAAACTACTTACAGTGATAGAAAAAAAGGCTGCTTGATTGAGGATTCTACAAATGGTTTAAAGTAAATAATAGACAAATCCTAAAAGAATTTGGAAAAGAGTAAACAGTGTGTAATAGAGGGTTTCTACATAATTATTACTTAAGGAACACATATTTAAAATAAACTATTTTCTACTAAAAAAGATTTATAATCATTTAATGGAATTTGGAAAATTAATAACAACATAAACAAGGGGAAGGAACTTCATAATTTCCCAACACAACAATTACTAATAATACTGCTTGGTAAATTTTCTTTTGGTCTTTTATATATAGTTTAATTCATATTTAATATATTCAACTGGACAAGGTATTTGTTACAGTGATTCTAGATGTTCTGCTATAATTTGGCTTCACTTCTGGATCCAGAATAATAAAATGGCCACTATCAAATTGGCAGAGGAAAGAAGACCTCAGGAGAGTCTCGGGCCAACGTTTAGCTGATCTGGTCAAACATCACGTGAGTCATTTTCACTCACAATTCATTGGCCAAATCTAGTCACATAGCTCTACCCAAAAAAAAGGGTGCAGGAAGTGTGTTAGTGTAAAAGAAATCCAGAAATGCTTAGAGAATATCACTAAAAGCTATCATAATTCATAATACCTTAGAGATTAGTGATTACTAAACCCAGTCCTGACGTAAATATTCAAGGTGAAGGAACCCAGAAAATTATTTCTGGGCATTTTTTATCTTTCAGTAATTCAGAATTTGTGAGTCATTCATAATTTTACTTATCTTAGCCTCTCTGAGCAGTTGGAATCACAGATTCAGATTTTTGTCTGTATTAGTCTAACAATGGTGTGCCATTTTTGTAAATTTATATCACTATTGTTAGCTAGAACTTGCCTACAATTTTTATGGTTTATAGCACTATGTCTAAGAAAGTCAAATTGATAAGCTATAGTTATATTTTTTCACAATCAGACCTGGAGCAATGAAAAAGAGAAAGTAGAGAAATGCATTTAAAAAAAAAAAAACAAACACTTAGCAGGGTAAGGATGGAAACAAGAGCACATATATTTTCTCGTGCGATACATATAAGGCTTATACATATAAGGCTGGTTATAAAGCAATTGGAAAGGATGAGAGAATAAAACGTAGGGATGTTCAAAGTGATGCTCTTTTACTCTCTCTGAAGAAATCAAGCTTGTATGTTATAATTTCGTTCTTAGGTCTCTAATGAAAAATATTCTCTTCCTTGTAATATGGGTCAAAAACCCAAAAAGCTATAAATTTCCAGTATTGACTGAATTTTCACTGTTCCAGATCAATAACTTTCAGAAATGTTCATTCCTTAATTTCATTTCTGCCCATCATGTGTGGGTTGAAGCTGTCATTGGACCGTGCCTATTTGAAGAGTTTCCAAGTCCATTGTGATTGTTTCCGAGCTTGGCAGGGAAATTTGGTTATTTTTGCTAAGAATGAGTTGTGGAGGGTAGGATCAGTTAATTATTATTTTTTTAAAAAGTCTCCCCCAAATTGAGTGGTTTGAAACAACAATTTGTCACTGCTCCTGAGTCAGTGTAGGTACTAGCTGCTAGCTTATCAGATCAAGTTCACCTGGCCTATCAGAAGAAATCAACTGGAATCATTTTTGTGTCCTGGACTATGTGTTCTGGACCAACTGGGGATGTATCTTTTCGTGTTTACACATAATAGCAAGCAATCCAAAGTGTGCAAGTGTATTTCAAGACACTCCTTGTGTTACATGACGACCCCAGGGGAACCAGATGGCCTGGGAATAAGTCCTCACTGGCATGGCTCAAAAGCAGACACATGGCAGAGAAATTAAAAATAAATTTCTTAGTTAAAGTGGGAGTTAGAAGAGGAAGAATGCCCTATGCTCCCACCTCTCTTACACACACACACACACACGCACACGCACACGCACACACACACACACAGGCAAGTGTGGAGGCATCATAAGGAAGACTGTTTTTCTTAAACAATGGTTAATCCAATATCCTGAGAAATCCTATGTATGCAAATTACTCTGTCAAGGTACAATAGTTATCTATTTCAATATCTGTTTATATAGTAATATATTCAAAATATCACATAATTAGGTAATTTCTTTGAGAAATGTATTACCCAAATATATAAATGACACGTTTTCTTTGTCCTAAATTATCTATTTTAAATTTCAAAAGAAGTAGTTTTTAGTTTTGCTATATTTGAATTTGGTGTAATAGGTCTTGGAGAAACTTAGACAAAATTAATAACTACCTCTGTAGACTCCTGTACTTGGGCAAACTTTAATGACAATCCCAAATAATCTTTTAAAAAAGTCAATTCTGTTTATATCACTAAACAGAGTAGAGAACATGGGTTCCCCCCCACCCTTATCCTAGTTAGCTAATATACATGAATTAATTCATTTAATTCTCTCAGGAAATAATTAATAACAATATTTCCATTTATTCATGGGGTGATTGACCAATATGAAAATTTTATTTTCCACTATGAGGGTTAGAAAGTGATGAAGCCAGATTTAAATCCAGGTCATCTGGTTAGAGAACCCATTTGCTTGACTACTAAGGAATTCTCTCTCTGGTAAATATCAATTACAATTGTAATAGGATAAGTTCAGAACCTCTACATTTTATGTCATTTGCTGATCTTTTTGTTTTTCTAATGATGAAATTAATACACAGATAAGTAAAGTAATAAAATTGAGAATATATATTATATCTCATCTGAATTTCCTGTCCTTTTCTCAAATTGGTAATAATAATAATAAAAAAAAGAAAGATGAAGATGAGATCAGTACCTCTTGAATGCCAAATAAGCAAGTTTTTATATTTAAACAAATATGAATGAATCATAAGCAACATATATTACAAAGAAAATAATTATACTAGAAAACAGAGGTTGAAAAAGGTCTTATATTTGAGAACAAAACTTAGTTTAGTGTTTCCCAGAAGTAAGGGTAAAATAACATGAATTACAAAACTGAATTATAAATCAAAGATAACATTTTAATTTACAAAAAGAGGCCTCATTTTATATTTGCTTATCTCTGAACTCTAGTAAGAATATATTGAAATACTCTTTGTAAAAATAAAAATAACTTTCAAATAGGTGGTAAATAGCTTCAAAACTGCAGAAAAGCTATTTATATATTCAATGTCTTTGTAAAAATAAAAATACTCTTTGTAAAAATAAAAATAACTTTCAAATAGGTGGTAAATAGCTTCAAAACTGCAGAAAAGCTATTTATATATTCAATGTCTTTGTTCATCTGAGATAAAGTCAAGGGCATGGTATAAATTATGATTCTACTATAGCATTTTGAATGAATTTATATTTTATAGAGTATCTCTTTATCAATTCAATTGTTTAGCTGTTTAGTTTACCAAATTAGATACTTTGGCAAATTAAAAAGGATACTATCAATGTTTAATCTTTTTTTTTAAAACGAAATTTTCCTGGTTCTTTTTTTTTTTATACATACAAACTGGGGCACAGGCCAGAGGCGTGGGGCAGCGAGAGGGCCCACCAGAGACAGAGTGGGGAACAGAACAGGCAGATCAGAAATACACTGCTGAAGCTTTTTAGTTTGATGTAGTCCCAGCTGTTTATCTTTTCTTTCACTTCCTTCGCTGTGGGGGAAGTGCTTTTAAAGATTTTGCTGAGATGTATATCATGTAGAGTTTTGCCTATTTTTCCTTCTGTAAACTTTATGGTTTGAGGTCTTATCTACTGGTCTTTTATCCATTTTGAGTTGGTTTTTGTGCATGGTGTGAGGTAGTGGTCTAGTTTCATTTTTTTGCATGTAGCAGTCCAGTTCTCCCAACACCATTTATTGAACAAACTAATCTTGTTCCATTGCATATTCTTTGCTCCTTTGTTGAAGATTAGTTGTCCATAAATATGTGGATTTATTTCTGGGTTTTCTATTCTTCTGTACAGCAAAAGAGACAATAATTAAAACAAACAGACACCCTACTAATTGGGAGAAGATCATGCACACAATACAACCGATAAAGGACTGATAACAAAAATCTACAAAGAGCTCACACAACTCAACAAAAACAAAGTCAACAATCCAGTCAAAAAATGGGCAGAAGACCTAAAAAGACACTTCTCCAAAGAAGAAAAGCAAATGGCCAACAGGTATATGAAAAAATGTTCAACATCACTTATAATCACGGAAATGCAAATGAAAACCACAATGAGATACCACCTCACGCCAGTGAGAATGGCGCACATA
>PVIJ01000618.1:41264-233404 GCA_004024925.1 Scalopus aquaticus
CTGCTAGAAATGGAACTTCCATATGACCCGGCAATACCACTACTGGGAATATACCCAAAAGACACAAAAACACTAATCCGAAAGGATACATGCACCCGCATGTTTATTGCAGCACTGTTTACAATAGCTAAGGTATGGAAACAACCCAGATGCCCAAAAATAGATGACTGGATCAAGAAGATGTGGTACATATACACAAGGAAATACTATTCAGCATTCAAAAAAGACAAACACATGCAATTCGCAGCAACATGGATGGACCTAGAGGGGATCATGATCAGTGAAATAAGCCAGAAAGAAAGAGAAAATTATCAAATGGTTTCACTTAAAACAGGAATATAGGGGAGCCAAATAAGAAATCAACATTCAGCAGGGAAGGAGGGGCGGGGGAGGGCTCAAGAGGGGGGAAGAAGGGAGCACAGAGGATTATGGTGATGGCTCCACGGGTGAACAGGTGGTGGGTAACTTATGGGGAACACACAATAATGTAAAATATATGAATAACAAAAATAAATAAAATATCTACTATGAAAAGATAAAAAGAGTGAAAAAAAAAAAAAAAGAAATACACTGTTGAGGGGAGCAGCGGGCGAGGCAGGAGAGGTCTGCCACATCATGTGGGATTCTCCCCGGCTGGGCCTGGGTGTCGAACTCGTATCACGTGCTGCCGACAGCTCCACAGCGCAGCACTCAACTGCTGCACCACCAGGGAAGCCCCAATGTTTAATCTTAAACAGCAGAAGTAGGACCACTATTCAAGCCAGGACTTAACTCACCCTAGTTTATCAAAGAAGGAATGTGAATAAAATAGCATTATTAGTAGCAGAACTAACTTTAACATCACTGACTAAAATAGAAAACCACAGATTTTTAGTAGGAACAAGCTTTTGCACTTAAACTAATCCTAGTCCCACCATTTACTTATGAACAACTCCATCTGCAGAGAGGGTACAGGAATTGTCAAAATAAAACTTTTTTTTAAGGAGGGTTAGAGTCATTACCCATAGACAATGAACAAGTAATTTTTATAGTATATCAAAATTATTCTCTTTTCACCACATCTATTTTTCTAGCTTGATCAATCCACAAATTTATAATTCTACCTATATTACCTGAAATCAACTATAATCATGCATTACTGACTTTTTTGTTCATCAATCCACTCTACATCTCTAACATAAGAATAAGTTCTTCTTATAAAAATAACATTTAATGAATTTTTCTAATGGGAAAATACAAACTGAATTCTAATAATATCATATACCATAAGTCACTCTAAGTTACTACTGTTTTCCAAAGTAAGCTTTATTTTTTATAAAGGTTCAAATTTTTAGTTGTTTTAAAAACCACCATATAACTAAAAATGAAGCGTCCATATGACGCCCAAATTGCGCCCAGCAATTTCACTCCTAGGAATATATCCAAAGGACACAAAAACAATAATCCAAAAGGGCACATGCACATCTATGTTCATTGCGCACTATTTACAATAGCTAAAATATGGAAACAACCCAAATGCCTAAAAATTGACTACTGGATCAAGAAGATGTGGTACATGTACATAATGGAATACTACTCAGCGATTAAAAATGAGAAGCTAACACAATTCACAGCAACATGGATGGAGCTAGAAGGGATCATGCTCAGTGAAATAAGCCAGAAGGAAAAAGAAAAATACCAAATGGTATCACTTATAGGAGGAATGTAAGTAAACCAAACAAGAATCAGAAGAACAGCACACAAATCAAAAACAAAAACTAGCAGACAAACACAAATAAGAGACATTCTGCGGGGGACTGGGAGGAAGAGGAACCAAAACATGGGAGAAAACAGCACAAGGGACTATGGTGACAGTTCACGGGTGAATTGGTGGCGGGAAAATTACGGTGGATACATAATAATGTAAAGGATATAAATTAAATAAAATTAAATTTAAAAATAAATAAAGGTTTAAATTTACAAAATAATTATGAAGTTGGTAAAGTTCTCATATACCACCACATTGTTTCTCCTATTATTAAACATTTTATATTAATATGGTTGATTTATTATAATTAATGAAACAATACTAATATTTTACTAACTAAAGTCAAGACTTCGATTTCCTAAGTATTTTCCTAATGTCCCTGTTCCATGAGCCTAGGACATACATATTTAGGACAATATGTTACAATTCATTGTCATGTTCTTTTAATCACCTGTGGTCTGTCATAACTTCTCAGATTTTCCTTATTTTTGATGACCCTGAAAGTTTTGAGATATTTTGTAGAATGTTCTTAACTGGAGACTAGTCTGATTTTTTTTTAATATCAGAGGTGATAAAAATACAAGAAACAACAAGGGATGGTGAGGGTGTGGAGAAAAAGGAACACGGACCCTGTTGGTGGGAAGATAGACAGATCCAGCCACTATGGGAAGCAGTGTGGATGTTTCCAAAAGACTAAAAGTGGATCTGCAACATGACTCAGCAGCCCCACTCCTAGGTATCTACCCCAAAATTACAAAAACACTAATTCAAAAGGAAACTTTCACTCCCATGTTTATAGCAGCACTATTTACAATAGCCAAATATGGAAACAAACTAAATACCCTAGACCTCAAGAGGATCAAGAAGATGTGGTATATATATACAATGGATTACTATTCAGCAATCACAGAAGATAAACTCAAGCCATTTGAAGCAATATGGATGGAGCTGGAAGGATTACAGTAAATGAAATGTCAGGAGGAGAAAGATAAATACTGGATGCCACTTATATGTGGAATATAGAAAATCCAAGCAAAGGGTCAAAGACAAACTTTAAAAACAATCACCCTCGAAAACTGACTACTGCTCTTAGTCTTTAAAAGGGGAAGGGAGAGGTATATGAACAGGGGAAAGGTGGGGAGAACAAAACGGACTATGGTGGAGAACTATAGGTACTTTGGTGGAGAATGGTCTATAGTACCGGTGGGGGGATGGAGTTCTGTACTGTCAAAACACTAGAAGGGATGTAAAGTAATGATACTTCAGTAAAAATAAAGAATAAAAATTAAATATATATATATATTAGAGATACAAGTTTTGGAAAATAGATCAGAGTTAAGTATAATTTTCATTATATGATATCAATTATCAAGGTAATTATCACTTGATACTGACTGTAGTCACCTGCCTGACCTACTGTTTGACACATTTCTCTACCATTTATTGATAGTTACTCCTTTTCTCCCCTGTCCACACTCTACATTTGGGAGAAAGTCACTATGTACAACCAACACAAGTAGTGGGGACTTATGCTCTACCTTCTGGAAGCTGAATTTTCCATACAAACTATTTGAAATTTTTCTGCATAGGAGTTTTTAATCATCTTATTTATTATTTATTTAGTCTTTTAATTATACTCACTCTATGACTTATTCTGATGTTACACTTGGTAACATCAGAGGAGTGTCTTTTACTTTAAGAATATTTAGCAAAATCAGATACATTTTAGTATTATTTAAAATATACTTGCACTAACAAGAAAAAAACATTAAATAGTTTTTAAAACTGTGTCTCAAGTTCTACATTATTTGAATACAATCTAATTTTATTTCTCAATTTATACATTGTTGAATGATTAGGTCACAGCCAATATTGCATTATCAAAAGATCAGTAATTTAACTTGCTTTTATTTCTTTCCACCTGTCCCCAAAACTTCATATTTCTGTTAACATATGTTATTTTTAGTCATTTTTATTATATAACATTTAAAAGAAAATATTCTGGCATATCTACCATATTTGAGATACAGACGGTAAACTTTCTGATCTTTGAAAATATGGGAATGTTATTTTATTGCCTTATATGAAGATGAATTTCAAGATGTAGAAATTTGAGGTGATGACATTTTCCTTAAAATATCTGCAAATATTGCTTTGTTGGCTTAAAGTTTTCAGTCTTGTCCAGAAGTTATGAGTAAACTTTTTCTCCTGGAATATGTTTTTTATAGTTCAAATATTTCTCATATATATTCTAATTCTAATTTATATGTATATATACACATATTTGTATATTTCAACAATTTGGTATTCACTGTGCTTTTTTAATGTACAAATGCATTTTTTCTATATCAAAAATTTTTCTTTTGTCGTACTATTTCTAATACTGTATTTTTTCTCTTGTCACATTATTATTAAACTCTCATTCTGTTCTGTATATCTACCAGATTTAGTATGTCTATTTCAGCTTCTTTATATATTCCTCTATATTTAAAACTGATTTCTCAAAATTGCTCTCCATATTGTAGATCTTATACAGCGCATTGTCAATTATGCTCATCACTGCTTTTAATTCAGAATAAATGATTGATATCAAACATCTATCTCTTCAAGTCCCATTTTATCTTAACTTGTTTCATAATTTGCTTTCTATTAATACCAGTTGTTTTTCCATTTACCCTGCTCTACACTTAGACACTTTTTTTTAACTTTTTTTTTTTTTTTTTGCATAAAAGAACTGGGGTATAGACCAGAGGTATGAGGGATGAGAGGATTCACCAGAGACAGAGTGGGGAGAAGAACATGCTGATTTACTGAAATGCACTGCTAATGGAGCAGCAGGCGAGACAGGAGAGGTCTGCTGTGCCATATGTGGGTTAGCTCCCTAGCTGGGGATTGAAATCAAGCCATAAAGGTGTTAGGGCTGAGACTTAACCCGTAAGCCACCAGGGAGGCTCCTTAGACTCTATTTAATGTAATAACACAAAGAAGTAACTTTCAAAAATGTGCCTTCTGTAAGCATTTTTTCCAAAATGTTTTCTTTTGCATGTTGAGCATAGCCCCCACTTTATTAGAACACGAAGCTTGTCACTATCCATATGGCTCAAATTAGTATTTATCAGTATAACATGGGAGGACTGCTAAAATGCAACTCGTGGGTCCACTTATCCTACTAAAAATATTTTCTAAGGTTATGAGTGATTATAGCATTTTTCATAAGTTTCTTCTTGTAAAAAACACTTCCTTGTATAGAGATAGACATCTTAACTCACTGCTATGTGGTTAGCAGTATAATCCTATTGGTATATTGCTTTGGACAATAGAATATAAGAGAAAACAATGCATGTCCTATCTAAAGGCACATTTCAAATAAAACTAGGTGGATCCGATCTATCTCTTGAAGATGACCTCTGTCAGGAGATCAGCTGTGTCAGGGAGTAACTGTTCCTTCAGGCAATGTCCAAGAACAAGAACACGTGTAGAGCGAAGCCCCCAGCAATCCTGAAAACTAAAAGGATGTTTGTTGTTGTAAATCTCTGAAGTTGTGGGCCTGTTATCACAGCAAAACTGACAAATGTGAGGAAAAGAAGGCAAGGGAATTTATACATGTAACAGGCTTCCTTAGACTGATGCTTGTGGTACATGGGAAACAAACAGAGAACATCAGCTTCTTGGCTGTTAAAAGTAACTTTCATGTCACTGATATTTGTTGGTTTGTTTGTTGCTTTAGACCAAAGCCACACTCACAATATCTAGCATGGCTCTGCTGGATGGAGAAGTTTCCTGTTCACCATCCTGATGATCTTCAGTTTGTGAGGAAGGCATATTTTCCACACAATTTAATGCAGTCTGTAATTCTCTTCTTTCCTGAAAGCAATTCAATAAAACTGTACCCCCAGAGGGCTCCGTTCCACCCATTTTCTATCACTGATTCCACTTTCCAGGATGCAGCGCTCTGCTGTTTTCCCACTCCTCCTTCCAGTAACACTGCTGAGAAATTTATTTGATAAGTGATGCAGACAAAAAGAAATACCAATGGAGGGAGAAGGAAAATAAAGTTGTTCTTATTGCCTGCATGCTTCATAAGGCAGATCCAATGGGGTATGAGGTGTGGCTATCTTCCCTCAGGTCAGCAAAACAGCCATACCTCTCAAGGCAGAAAAACACACTGGATATAAATTCTAATTGACTGATTTCCTGACACTCCATACCAGCATCTTCTGGTTCTTAGAAATCCTGTTAAATTCTCAGAGATTTTTAAACAATTTTCTGATTTGCCATTTCTACCTTAGCTTTCCACCTCTGTTTTCAAAGGCAGCCGGGAGAAAGCACTAGCTGGCTAGCATCTTGACCTGAAAATCCAAAATGACCTTGTTTTGAAGATTTTAAAAAGTCACAGGAGCTAAATTACAACTAACATCTGGGGGGAAAAACATGAATCATCTTGAGTTGAGAATATGAAGTAAACAAGCAGTGGGTTGCAAGCAGTACTGTTATAATGTTGGGCATGTGAGTCTCGGCAGGGTATCCTAAGCTCTGCAGGAAGCTGCAGTCAAGATTACTATATGCGCTGCAAGTAGAAACAAGTCTATTGTGAATAAGAAACTTGTCTTAAAAGATTCAAAGTCATTTTTAAAAAGAAAACACAACTAATTCATTGTATTTATGATGCTTATCAAAGGCAACTGGAGCAAAGTTTTGACATAAGTAATCATTTTAAAACTCAAGGAGTACAAATTTCCAAAATGCAGGCTGTCTGGAATATAAAGACTGTCTTATAACGTAATTCTTTTTACTATAGTCCTAGCAACTTGCATCTAAGGAGGAAAAAGGAATTCTGAAATTAATTCTTCACAATGCCCCTGGCCAAGAAAGAGATAAATATGCCCAGTCATTTCTTGCATATAGGGAAATTGAGGCATTTAAATTATGTGGAATAGACATATTATTAGCATTTTTATTATCATAATTTTAGGGGCGAAAGCATATGGCATTTTATAGGTTTTCTTGGCACATACATTTTTAGTTCTCTAAATTGATGACAATAATATTCTCCTCTTGAAACATATTCATCCCCCCCTTCTTCTAGAGAACAGCAAACAAACATGTATCTCTTTGTTAGAAACACCTCGAGGCTCAAATTGAGAAAATGCCTGTCCTTGACTGATCTCGTCCAAAAAGACAAAGATTTCACTTTCAATCTGATGTTGCCCTTCCAGAGGGATATATTAACTCAGGCAAAAGAGATGTAGTTTAGATTTTACTTTAAGGAAAATTATAAAAAATTTATTCACACTTAAATTATTATTCGTAACATCTGACCCACGGAACATAAATTTAGGAGAAATCATTCAGTAGAAAAGCTTTTCCCAGCATTTTTCACAGCTTATGGATTCAAGTTCAGCCTGTGTTCTAAAGGGCGGTGTGTTTAAAGAGCTTTTGGGGAAAAATTTGTTGCACTCTTCAGAGCTCTTCAGAGTCAATAAATATATTCAAATGTTCATTAGACTCATTTAAATGTTCTGCAAAATGTAAGTGTGAAATACACATAGCTGAGGTGGTTCAATACAATACAGAAGGTATAAAATGTGTTGTAAGCTGCTACTCAAATTCATCTATTACTCACTAGGAAAACCAAGACATGCTTTCTTCTTCCCATTGAGCTCTAAAAATTAGGAAATTAGATACACCAAGAAATAGTTTCTGTTTTACTAATTTCATAAATTTGCTTTTGATAGCAGAAAGCATCCAGGGTTTCTGAAAAATCAACTGAAATTTTATGTTCCCCATGTACCACTGAACTATATTAACCAGTCAGTGATCCCTAAATATACCTATGACTTTATATTAGTTTGTTATTTTTAATTTGTAATTTTGGCCTCGTTAATTTTTATACAAAATTTTATATCAGTGTTTATGGAAGGTATCACTCTTAGGAATAGTGCACATGATATGGGTATAGGCAATTTAATTATTGGTTGTAAAATTGGAAATAATGAAATTATACCCAGGTGATTTTATGAGTTTAGCAATTTGTGTAAAGAGACTATTATTATGTTATGGTTAACAACTCAGATCACTTAAAAAACTACCCTATTTCAAGAATAGGTAAATGAAATGAAGATCCAAAAAATAACGAATGGTCAGTGAAACTTTTATGAAAATTGACAAATGTTACTTAGACTAACCAAAACAAAAAAGATGAAACTCAAATAAATAAAAAACATAAATTAAATTAGATATATTACAACTATAAGTGACTGCATGGAAATGCAAAGCATCATAAGAGACTACTATGAATAATTATATGCCAACAATTTGGATAATCTGGACATGGATAAATGCCTAAAAATCCACAATCTACCAAGACTGAGTCATGAAAAAATGGAAATCAAAATAGATCAATAATGAGTAAAGACATTGAATTAGTAATTTAAATCCTTTCAACAAAGAAAAATCCAGCATCTGGTGGTTTCAGTGGTGAATTCCAGGAAACATTTAGAGAAAAATTAATGTCAATTTTCAAACTTTCCTGAAATGTCGAGATGGAAAGTCCCCTGTGGGAATCCCTCCTGTAACTGATGTTCTAGAGCAAAACATCAAGATGTCTTTGGGAAAAGTGCAGACCCTGTACTTAATTCATTTGATCTGGGTCTAGTGATTTCATTTCCTTTAAGTCTCTTAGCCTAAAAATAATCTATCTTTTGATTTCACATTTACAAGTTTCCTTATTTTACTTTGATAAACTTGATTACATGTACGATCTACCCACAGCAGGCCTTATAATTACAGATACAGGGATCCACTTTCCTTTTTGCAGACCACTTTTGTCTGAATATTCACTACTCTGTGATGTGAGGGAGAAGATCATCTGTCTAAGGTGATATATTATTTTAATAATGTTATAGGAACACCTTTCTCCCAGGTAACATCCCAAGTAGCATCTCCCTGTCTAGAGCTTAAAAGTAATATTGTATGGTTTATCCTCAGTTACTTTTTAAAAAAGATTTATTTATATATGCATACAAGAACTGAGGTGTAGGCAAGAGGTGTAGGGTGGTGAGAGGATTCACCAGAGACAGAATGGGGAGCAGAACAGGCGTATCTACTGAAGTACACTGCTGATGGGAGCAGAGGGTGAGACAGGAGAGGTCTGCTGCACCATGTGGGAATCTCCCTGGACAGGGATCGAACTTGTGCTGCAGTGGCTGTGGATAGCTTCATAGTGCTGAGACTTAACCCGTTGCGCCACCAGGGAGGCCCTATCCTCAGTTATTTTAAAGCAATCACTGAGAATAAAATTCATCCAGAGATTTGGATGGGAAGAAAGTTATGTCCACATGACTCACTTGTGTTTAGTGATTATATTTTTATATATCACATTTCTCTAAGTTATACTTCATGAATATTTATTTCAGAGATGAAATTGCTGGCACTTTTATAACTTTCTGAGATGACATGATCAGGTATCATAATGCATAACCTTTAAGTTGTAGTCTACATAGAGTGCCAAGCATGACCCACATAATCACCTCCCAATCCTTTGAAATAGTCCAGCCTTAGAGTCCCTTCAGCTACTGCATTCTTGGAACCTTTCTATCTGAAGGAAGGAACCTGAAGCTTAGGGCACCAGGATAATTCAGATATAAACCCTGACATGTTAAATCTCAGTGTTACAATCTCTTCACATTGATATTGCTCTCAGTTTAGTAGCAAACAGAATAACCATTGTGCAGGGATACATTCTAATTCTCGATGGTGCTGCTTTCTATGCTAATAACCTAATTCTACAACTTCTTATGCTCTTTGACAGTATACAATCCCTATCAGTAGGGTGAGGATAAAGAACATACCAGGGATAATTTTCTTATTCTTCCTTTTCTGCAAGTATTTTGCTAAACCATGTACATGAAGATCATTTCTTTGGGGCTCCAGTAAAGACATTACATTTCCACATATCTTCCTGGCAGCACTCTGAAACTCATGTAAGCACATAAAATCTTTTTAAATGGCCACTAGACTGTGCGAGGAAATTAAAGATATAATCTAGTCACATGTATTTAGCTGGGAAAGAATGTTTTAGCTTTGTCTTTAGATAAAAATTTGAAATTCTGACATATATATCCATATGTATGTGTGTATATATATATATATATATATATATATATATATATATATATATATATATATATATATATGTATTTTTTTGTTGTTGTTGTAGAAGAACTGGGATGTAGACCAGAGATGCAGGGGGTGACAGATGGGGAGCAGACTGGACAGATTTACTGAAATACACTGCTAAGGGGAGCAGAAGGCGAGAAAGGAGAGGTCTGCTGCGCCATATGTGTTTAACTCCCTGGCCAGGGATAAAACTCAGGTAGTAGCAGTGATAGTGCTGTGGCTTAAACTTTAGGTCACCAGGGAGGCTCCTAAAACCCTGATATATTTAATTACATGTCCAAAGTAAAATTTTGTTAACAGAGGAATTGAAAATAAGTCTTCACTCTGCTGCATTGCTTTTAATGTGGTTCTATTTTTACATTTCCTTAAGCATCACAAAATAATCAGTGTCAAATATCTTTTGAAAGGAACTGATTCTGCATTTATTCAAGGCAGATTGTGACTTGAGGAGCTACCAATTCCAATTGTCAGAGTCTGTTCCAAGACGAAAATGTAGCATAATATTCAGCAACGTGGGTGGTACCTATGAATACATATGGCCGTGATGGATATGCAATGGTCGTGAGTGAAGGAGAATAGTGTCCATATGAAAAGACCATTCCTGAGGATCAAAGTACACAATTACTCACTATTGTGATGACTGCAGATGACTAAAAAAATAACTACTCTGATGGCTACAGACCACCAAAAAAGAAAATCTAATCTAGTAATAAGCAAAGCAATAAACTGAGAGCTACCAGGAGAGGAGAATAAGTCAGCATGAACCCCAGCAACACAGTCAAAGTGCCATGGGCTAAATGATACGGCTATTAGCCACCTTGTCAATGGGGAGGGAAACCCAGTTCCCCTAATTCCTGTTTGAAGTTTTGCTGAGAGTTTACCCTTTTGTTATAAATATTCTTTTTTTTTTTACTCAAATATTCTTAGTTGGCTTTGTGAACACTTAGAACATTCACTTCATCTCACAAAGGTATAATATATAGGTATTATAGCACAAGAGCCCAAAGGTTTTCAGTTTCACCTAATTTATTAACATTCTACTGTGATTTATTTTATTGTATTTTCTTATACTAGTTATAATTCAGTGCCTGCCTTTATTTACATAGAAATTCTTATGTAAAAGGAACACTACTAGGTATTGTTACTGTAGAAAGTTTGAGGAAGCAAAACACAAAGAAATCTCAAAGATCTCCTATAAATCTATCATTCAAAGATAAAAATTGTGTTTATCCTTCAGGTTTTTTAAACAATCACACACACATACAGCTATATTATAATCATACTCACTGTACTGTTGTCTTGCATTTAATAATATAAACATTTTTCTAATATTTTATTGGAGTGACATTGCATATAACCTGTTTCAAGTGTAAATAATAAAAATAATTACATTATGTCCACCACTAAATGTCCATTTCTATTCTTTGTGTTAATTATTCTTGAACAGCATTGGCATTAAAGTCATATTAGAAAAGGAATATAATGGTGGGAGCATAGAGTCATGAATTCAAGTACATAGATACAGAGACAGATTGCCTTAGTTCCAATCTTATCTCCACCACTTAAAAGCTGTGTGGCAGTGGACAAACATTTTAATTAAACATTTTACGCTTCAATTTCCTTATCTGTAAAGTGGAGACTCAATGATGTTATGAGGATTAAGTGAGTTGATACTTCTTATATGTTTAGAAAAATTTTATGTGTGAATTTTTAAAGGCTTTTATAACGATACATAATAAATTACTTTCTAGTATTACAAATGTATACATCACAAATGTATAAGGGAAATTCCTAGACTTTTGAACATAGATATGTATGTATATGTTTGTACAAATAAAATAAAAGCTCGAGAGTAGTCTAGTCCACCTTAATGCCTTCTTCATTTATTACAAATGATTGGATTCCATGTAGTAGGACATTTTCTGGAGAAGTCCTGAATAATGGGCATATTGGCTCTGCTGACTGATATAATGAAAATTTTTCAGTTTAAGTGATAAGAACATTACTTAGATGTGCATTTGAACAGAGTAAGAAGTCTTTTTGTATTCACAGCATTTCATGATCAATAAGAATTAAGAGATGTAAGAGGTGAGAGAAACAGATTAATATAATATTCCAGGTCATAAAGGCTCTCCTCCAACATCTATTCTTATGATATCAAAAAAGAAAATATTTTAAGCTCTATATTTTAACTATGTTCCAAATACAAATGCATTTTATTGTTGGTATTAAATAGCAGAGTTATTATGTGTAATGCCTTTTGATTTTTACATGACTGATGGAAAGACCCTGGCTACTCTGCGATTACAGTATATCTCTGGCTGGACTCATAGGAGGTTTATTCTCTGGAGTTTCCTTTGCTTTAAAATAAACTGTCTTTGGGTATTTTGGGAATAAATGTAAATGAAAGGTCAAAAACTATATAACCTCTTTAGTCTTGAGTACTTTAATTATCAAGCTTAATCAAACTTAAGACCCTGCATAGCTTTCAGATTTTATGCATGATTTCAGTTAACATCTTTATTAGACTATGCTTTACTATTTTCTAGGAAGGACAAAAGATTATCACCTCACAGGTAAAAGTTTTCTATAAAATTACATATCTGATGGAGCTTAATCTCATGTTTGTTTCCAGTTAATTATGGGCCGCTCTATGATATGACAGCTTTGGCACTAATGCTATTCTAAAACTTTTATCAGTTGAGTTCCTGAAACTTTTGGAAATTTCCCAATTCTGATCTCTTCTTTACATTGCTAATTTTTCAAATAACAGAAATATGACTAATTAATCACCTTTCTTATATTCCATATATTCATTAGTGTTTTAAATGTCTTGTGTTTTATGCATTACTTGTCAATAGGTCAATTTTATTTTGTGATTAAGGTATTACAAACATAACTGAATTGAACGTAGACTCTAAAAAGATATGAAACTAGCAGTTAATATTACTTGATCTGTTATTAAGGAAATTTAACTTCACACAAAATTTTGAAAATTGTGATGTTCTCTTTAATGTAGTCATTTATTTTCCAAGCAGTAGATACTCAATATGTTTTGTCTTATAATCTAATACTTTTTAAAATGTATTTCAATAAAGTTTTCATACATATATTTAAATAAATTCACATAGCTTCTATAGTCACGATTCTTAAGTGTTGTTCACACAAGATTTACTGGATAGTTTGTTTGAAAATAGAGAACAAAGTGTGGGAGGGGCCCAGTGGGCCACGGTAGAGGACTATGGGTACTTTGGTGCTGGGTGTGGTGTGGTAACATACATTTGAAGAGGTGTGAGCCTATATGCCTGGATCACATACAGCATTGTAAGCCAATATTTATCCTCAACAAATGTGGGTGAATGAGTGAATGAGTGAATGAATGAATGAATAATAGAGGTCAACCTTACATCTTTTCTGGAGTCTCTGATTCAGCAGGACTAAAAAGCAAATGTCACTTTTCCAAATCCTTCCCTTACTTCCAAGATACAATTTTCAGGCATGTCATGTGGATGCTTAGATTGAATTACTCTACTGTAGCTTTTATGTTATGCTTTAATCATATGTCTACACATATCCATTTCCAATCATGACTGTCTAGCCTTAAGAGTAGAAAAAAAGAGAAAATCGCTCAACATGTTTCTCAAGTTTAATCATTCATGCACTGGTTCCTTAAGAAGAAAATTAGTTATCTACTATGTTGTAGGAATTAGTCTAGGTACTGGGATGAGGAAAAAAAACCAAAAACTGAATAGGATGCTGTTCTAGCCCTCAAGAATGGAAAACAAGCATTGTAAGTACTGCTATATCTTCTGTTACTGGTAACAAGAACAACACAACTGCAGCATCAACAATACCAACAAAATGAAAAATTTATGGATTTTTAAAATAAGAATGTTACTGTGTTTTGATAAGCACAATAACTTCTTGAGTTTGTAACTATTAATAGTCTTAATTTCCTCTCTAATAGAAAAGGAAATTATAAAACAGAGGGACTAACTAAATTTCCCAAGCATCCTCATTTAGAAATCTATCAATACATCATGACTACAGTTATATTAAGTTTGGTGAATTTGAGAGTAGAGACTAGTCATGTGAAAGATGGCTAGGAAACTACTGGGCAATAGCAAGGGTATAATAGCAATTTATACCCACCGGTATAAATCAAGAAAAGTTTTAAGAGAGGTGACTTTGAAGGAAAACAATTAGGGGCTTTCCAGATGGAGAAAGGTGCTTGAGGCATGGAAGAGGCTGGGATATTGTATATTGGAAGAACAAAAGAAAACTTAAGCAAAGACACTGAGGTTGAAAAAAATTTCATGCAAAACTTGAGGAGAATGGAACAATTAGTAGTCATATGTGACTTACAGGAAAATTTAAGAACTTGATCTTGAACAAATGATGAAGCAGATGATATATACAGTCATTTCATTCTGAAAATTGGATTTCCTATTTCAGAATTGCAATTTATGAATAGTTGAAGTGAATATAAACCAATAGAGATTGAAAATGAATATTTTTTCTCACACATTAAGTCTATGGTAGCACAAATTTCTTTACAATTAGCAGAGAAGAATGTTAAACTTTTATTAGTGACCTAGTAAATGTTTCTTTAATTAATCTTGATTAACTCTGAGCATAGTAGCTCCAGTCCCTAGAAGTATTTGTTAAATATATAACTAAAAGAGTGATATTTATTTATGCAATGAAAGGACAATGGTTTTGTCTGGGTTACATCATAAGTCTAACAACCGGGAGTTTGAGGACAAAAGAGAAAATTTCTTTATTCTTATTGCTATTTTATTTTACCAATTTATAGAGATAACTGATCTTCAACTCAGAAAAGATAACTACAAGAAATATGGTCTTTTATTCATAAAATATTTTATTCAGTTGTTATGCCTTTAAAATATATCTTCAAAGATGTACTAACTTCTGTCATCTATTCTACAGCTTGTCTTCTGCCAGTTGAAGGTCTATGAATGTAACAGTTCAAATTAAAATTGCTAATCCTAGGCATAAAAAAAAGACAGTGGGAAATATGCATTCATATGTTAACTGGCACATTAAACTATGAACAACTAATTCTGTCAAGTAACACAGCTCCCAGTGTATTTTCTCATGTGGATGAATGAAAATGTTTCACAGAATTTTTAAAATCCTCTCATATACAACTAAAAGAAATGACTTAATACAGAACAAGTATACAAGTATCCTGCTAAGGCAATGTTCTTTGGAAAACCTGAACTATGGAAAAGGAATGGACTTAATCAGCCCTTAAAGAGAAAGAATATCAAACACAATAACTACTAGATCAGAAAGTGTTGATATCCATCTTGGTTCAAAGCTAAATTAGGAACTTAAGTACACAGAAAGTTAAATAAAGATCTTATTAAATAAGTAATCTGCAGGTCATCTGGATTGTACATGGCCACTAAATGAAATGTACCTCATAAGAGGTATGACTTTATGATACTTCTGCAGCTACTTATTACAGTATTCTTTTGAAATGCTCAACAGAAAGAAAATAATACCACTTTTTAAGCTGTGAGTACTGCTTTATGGTCATTTTTATTCCTTAATTTTGTTGAAAGTTCTTTTTGGAAATGTATTCTCCTTATGCTTTTCTTATGTCCGTATGTCCTCTATATGGTAAAACTCTGTTAAGTAAATAGTTAAAAATGCAACTTCTGTATCCTGCATGGACTTCTTATCATTGATTGGGTTCTTTTGCTACCCACTATATTTTCCTTTATGTCTCCTAGAACACTTTGCAAAGACCTTTGTTAAATCATTTATGCTGACATCATTGTTCTTTTCTATGTATCCTTCTTCTCAACTAGATTGGGATAACTCAAGTGCTGAGTTAGCTAACTTTAAGGATTTTATCAGAACCTGGTTCATAGTAAGTGATGAATCAAAGTTTTTTAATGACAAAGTAAATGTAAATGAATGAGGAAATATAAATGAATGGATAAATTACTTGAAAAAGTGTTGGTAGGTAGGCTGACAACACCCTTTGCTTCCATTAATATTATAGTTTATTCTGTTGACCATTACCTTTCTATAAATTTGTCACCTGCCTCTACCATCTTTCATCTCCTCATTTTACAAATATCTGTTATCCCTTCAGTCTACTTTTAATTCTTCTCTCTGAATTTGTTTTCTTTCCCCTTACTGCCTAATCTCACCATCTCCAGGTGTTTTGAATATCCATTTAATTTCTTAACATCTTAGCTTGGTCTCATCATCTGCAAAAATCTGTATCTTTTCTATAAGTTTATCTCTTCTTGCTTTTAACTATTATCCAAAATTGTTTTTTTCTTTGGTATAACTTGAAACTTTCATTCTTTAATTTCACCGTATTCATCATTATGTTGCTTTGACCGTCTAGATGTCCAAATTTTTCTTCCTCTTCTTCCCACAAATCTTTTCTTACTTTCCTCACCATGGTTCATCAGAGCCAACATTCTCCATTAAAAACATTTTCAGGACATTTGTCATAATTTTGTCCTGCTTGGTGCCACTGGAAAAAAAATCTCAAAATTTCACAGATATCTATAACTGTAAAGTAACATTTTTCATCACAAATTTGACAGCTATTATGTTCTTCCATAAATCTCCAAAGTGGCAAAACTTTGACTCTACATCTTCTGTGACTAGTTTGTTCTAATCAAACTATAAATACTTTTGATGAGCTCCAAAATGACTTTTTTAAATAATGCCCTCTCTTTCTCTATGTTAAGTAAGATATATTTATTGTTGATGTTTGAGCTTAAACATCACTTCCTATGCAGCCAGTCATGACATTCTGTTTCAGGTTAGGATTCTCTTCATGCTGTTCTTCACTCTTTAGGGTATTTTCTTGCAGTATTTCAATTTCTAATTTAACTGCACATCTTCCTCAATATACTCTCACAAAAAGGGAATAACTGTCTCTCTTTAAAAGCCCCTTTAGATCCTCAAATAGATAAATATGCTTAAAATATATCACAATACAAATATGTTGATGATATAATACTGCCACCAAACGCCCAACATTTGACCTTATTTCTGAGAGGAAATTAAATTGAATATTTACACTGCTTTTATCTGCTAGGAAGTAACTCATAAACCACATATGATACACTTATGTCATTTTTTCTTGAGTTTTTTTTAATGTGGTCCTAGATAGTAGAACAACCCTTTAACTTTTCAATTTGTTACATAAAAATGTGAAACTTGAACAAATCTTTCTCTTACTCTCTTCCATTCAACCTCCAAATTTCTGATAACTTTTTTTAAATTTTGAAATAAATAACTCATACATTTCTTCATGTCCATAATTGACTTACATGTTTGTAGAAAAATTTAAAATAGGCTAAAATAGTGGGAGCTATCAAGTACAGGATCATCTAAAATGTGACCACATTTGTCATCTTCTTCTTATCCTGTCATCTGACAATTAAGAATTGTCAGAGTTTGTAGAATACTGAGTTTATAGATATGCTGGTGTTTTCTCATATATTGTAGAGTCTTAGGGTCTTTTAATCCCCAATTGAGTGTGCAAATTCAGTGGTATGTCAATAAACTGTGATATGTCTGTAAATTCTCTCTCTCTCAAAAAAAGGGCTTTTTATAGTATTTGCAAATTCTGTAGTATAAATGCTTACACAGTGGCAGGTTTTTCAAGCTACTAACTTAATATCACAGAATGTGTTGTTGGGAAGAGATATACTGAATCTGCTCCTGTAGTCAATACAAGCTGGCTCTAGGACACCACTGAGTAGACTAAAAAAAAAAAAAAAAATCTTGGAAATTTGAGGAGCTTGAAAATAGGGATGTTGGCCTCTTACTTTCCAGCTGCCTTCTTCAAATCATATTAGGAGTGAAGTATGAGAAAGTATTTTTTAAAAGAATTTGATGTATATCCTCTTTGAGTAGTAGTTCAGGGCAAGGAGAGTGGACAGCAGTGGCTTGGCTTACAATCCTTATATCTGTATTGTTAAGTTATGCAGTTTCCAAGTGCAGTTAGAGAGGATTCTATTTACCTTGATAGAATATTATAATGTATCATTTATAGGTGGAATATAGAAAAATGAAACAAAGGGTCAAAGACAAACTTTAAAGCCAACATCTAAAAGTTGAACATAGTCTGTGGCTTTCAGAGGGATAGGAGGGGTGTTAATGAGGGGTGGAGGGAGGAGTCCTTTTGTTGGAGGCCTAGTGATGCTTTGGTTGTAGGACTGCTACAGTGACTGTACCTGAGGGAGGAAATCCTATACTGTCAAAATACTAGCAAAGATGTGGAAGAATCATAATTCAGTAACAATAAATATATACATAAATAATAGTAATAAAAAGAAATTTGCATGAGGGGGTATTGTGGGTTAAGGGGGACTTTTCCTTGATCCTCTTGATCCTCTTACGGTTCTTGCCCTGGTTTGAAAATTAAGTTGGCAAAGAGGAATTAGAAAGAGAAAAACATAATATTTATGAAATATGTTTTATGTGACATAGAAAGCTTCATAAGGATATGAAGACCCCGCCCCACAAAATAGTTAAATCTGTGCTTTTGCGCTGGTTTGATGAAGACTGGAAAGATAGGAAGATATATGGGGCAGAGTTGTAAAGTGTTGGGGGGCTGCTAGCAAGGCCTGGTCATTCCAATTCTACTCAATGTCCGTGTCTTATAAATAAGGCTGTTTCTTATAGAAACAGGTGTAGAGAGGGCATTTCTCACATGAAGGTGTTAAGATCTTTGGGTTATGATAATGGGAGAATGACATAATTAGACAGAAGAGTGCCATGAACAAAGTCAAGACTGGAAAGAATTCACCATGATATCCCAAGAATCATTTCACTTTAAGGTATAGCCATGACTGATAAAAAAATAAATCCCAAAACATATTATTAGCTGCATTATTTAAAAGATATCCCAAGTAGATCAGATATTGGAAAATTTGTGTTTCCAGAAAATATATAAAGCAATGTATTTTCAAATTAAACATACAGGTAGTATGTCAGACACATTCCCAAATGCTAAAAGTAAACACAAACTATTTTTTCACTCAAAAGGACATGACAAAAGATATGACTTTACCAGGATTATTAGCATACAAAGAGTATGAATTTCAGAAGTAGCTACATCTGATTTTCAGAAATTTAGCCTTATGGTGGTATAAAGAGTTGAAATATAATTCATACACTTTCAGGTTACAAATCAATAGTTTTTGATAAATGTTTATATTTGAGTAACTTCCTCTGCGATTGAACATTTTGCAACAGTTTCTTCATGTCACTTTGCAATCAGTCCCATTCCCCAAAGCCTGCTCCCGGGAAACCAAACATCTGATTTCTGTCACAATTTATAAAATTTTATATAAAAGGAAACATTAAGTATGAGTTCTTTTATATCTGGATTCTTCTCTTAACAAATTGCTTTCAAGATTCAGTCAGCTTTTGCATGAATAGCTAGTTTGTTCCTTTTCATTACTAACAGTGGTATATTCCACTAAAATAATCCCTGCTTTGTTTATTCATTCAGAAATAAGGTGTATTTTAATTGTTTCCAGTGCTAAATATTATTAATAAAGTTGCTACCAACATTTGTGCCTAATTCTCTGAATGGATATATATTTACGTTTTTCTATGTATAAACTTATGAAGGAACTTTCTGGATTGTATAGCAAGTATATGTTTAACTTTTTGTGAATCCATTAAGCTGTTTTCCAATGTGGGCATACCATTTTGCATTTCCACCAGCAACATATGAAAGTTGTAGTTGTTCCATTTCCTTGTCAACACAGGTATTGTCAATCTTTCTAAATTTTAGCCTTTGCAGTCACATGTAGTTATATCTCATTGATGTTTTTATTTGTATTTGCAATGCTGTTGAGCATCCTTTCATATGGTTTTTAGCCATTCTTTGTGTTTGTGGTTTTTAGATTTTTTTCTCATTTTATAAGTATGGTTAATAGTCTTGTTACTGAGTTGTGTGACTTAATTTTTAACATTCTAGATAAGTTCTTTATGAGTTACATGTTTTGCAAATATTTTCTCCCGGTCTGTAAATTGTCCTTTCATTTTCTTAACAATGTCATCTGATGAACAAATGTTTCAATTTTGATGAATTTCAACTTATATTGCTTTTTTTTGTTAAAGATTCACACTTTCATATCCTAAAACATTTTTGTTCACCCAAGTATACACATATTTTTCTAGAAATTTTATAATGTAGCTCTTAGATTTGTTAACCTCAAGGCAAGTAACCAGTAAGGCTACATTTTATTCTGAAACAAAACAATAGAAGAAATGGATAGAGAACATGTACAGTGATAACCATGGGTACTATGCCTCCTATCTTAGGAGACCACACCCTCTGTAATCTCAGGTGGACCATACCCTCAGTTTCACAGGAAAAGGACATAGGGTTAGTGCAAATTATTATTGTCTGTAATCTTCTGATCTAAGAGTGTTGGAACTCTCTAGCCTCCCCACCTCATTTAAGTAAGGTTCTATAAATTATTGTTGACAGGTTTAGGTTTATTATTCATTTTAAGGTAATTTTTGTCTACAGTGTGAGGAAAAAGTCCAGGTACAGTTTTTTTCAGAGAGTAATCCAACAATCATATCAACCTTCATTCTGGAAATGACCTTATTTACTATTATTAAACTACTTTGCTAATTGTTTTTTTTAAAGATTTATTTATTTATGCATATAAACTCTGGGGTACAGGCCAGAGGTGTGGGGCGGTGAGAGGGCTCACCAGCGACAGAGCGGGGAGCAGAACAGATGGACAGAAATACACTGCTGAGGGGAGCAGCAGGCAAGACAGGAGAGGTCTGCCACGCCATGTGGGAATCTCCCTGGCTGGGAGTTGAACTCGCGTCGCGCCGCTGCCGACAGCTCCACAGCGCAGCGCTGAACCACTACGCTACCAGGAGACCCGCCCATAAACTTTCTCAATATCATCACACTCTCTCTAAATGTTATACCACTACTGGTAGTGAATACTGAAAAATAGATCCATCTAGATCTCCATGACTCAGATTAATATTTCTAAATTCCAATTAAACACATTTCCTGGATGTCTTTAGACAACTCAAAATCAACATGTTCAAGGAAATTATTTCATCTTCTAACCTATATTCCATAATCTTTTTTATTACATTTAATTGACTTTATCTCATTAAAAAAACAACCTAACTTCAATGTAGATAATGAGAATAACAAAATTAGAATGACAAAATGTAAATCACCTTTGCTTTAATCACCTAGCAGGAATCATTTTATTCTTTATCTTTTAAAATATTTTTATTAATATCATATATGTTACAATTTCTTACAGGAATACTATATAAGACTGAGATAGAAACAAGAACATTATACCTAATTTTCATTATATCATTCAAAAAATCCATGCCATTTAATAAACATTTTTAATGAATGTCTAATAATCTATCATATAGACAAGCTATTTCTGTAAATATTGGTGTTTCCATTCTTCACTTTTTAAACTATGCAGCAGTAAGCATTCAGAAAATTGTATTGATACAGTGATAACCACCAGTAGATCAAAATTATTTTTCTTGAATATCATTATTTTTAACGTCTATGCATCTGATTTAGTATCTATTGTTCAAATTAAATTGTTTTTATATCATTTTACTATAACATATTTCTGATTTTAAGAATTGCCTTTATATGTATTTTCACATTATTTTTCAACCAATGTTATTAATGTCTTATTGACATTCTTTATATGTTTTAAGATACTGATCTGTTGTGACACATTTAAATTTTTTCATAATCCTCTTTCATTTAATCTCTTTATATTATGATATAATTTTTGTTACCTTTGACTTGATTTTATTATTATCTTTTGCAGTTAGCTGCCTTCATGATCAATTTATTTTGCTGTCATTATTTTTACTTATTTTAGCCATTTTATTTTTTTTCTTTAAATTTTAGCATATTTATCACCCTTCATCTATTTTTTATCTCAATTTGCATTTTTTTCTTCTGATGCTCATATTATATAGAGTTTTGAACTTTAATTTTTATGTTATTTTTAAGTATACCCTGTTTTTTTTTTCCTTTTCCTGAAGGAAATCCTTATTATGCTTTCCTAACTACTTTTTTTATTATTCCACTTTATCCATTCTACTATTTATTTTTATCTAAACTGGATTCCCTTTTTTTAACTATCACTTTTACAGTTACTATGCAACTAATATTGTCTAATCCTTTATCAATGGCTGGTACATTTTATCTCTCTAAACATGTTCTGCAAATTTGTTTAACATTATGGGACTCTGTCCCATTACTTCTGCTGCAGCTTGTGTAGTTAGTATAGCTTACTTTGCTTTTTGGAGTTCTGGCTTTCACTTGTTATGAGCTGCCTTTTCTCACGATCTCTTTCTAGAAATGTGCTAGTGCTCAAGGCCAGGCTCCACTCTGCATCAGTTCTTGGAAAGAACCCCATTTTTGATAGCGATAGATCACGTAGAGGCATATTGATGACTCTCATTTGTTGTCACTCAATAAGGCAGTTTTTCTAGCCAGATACTGCTACTAAGTCTTTATATCATCTTAAATCAAGAAAACTTCCTACTTCCAGAGAATCTGGATCTGAAACACCAGAACTATGGCTATAATTCCTGTTCTTTGAATTTCAAGCAATTTTCTTACCAATGAACATGAATCTTTATGATAAACGCCCTTTACTAAACAAATGTGAAAAGGGTAGGTTTTTTCATTTGTTGCCAATAGAACCAGGCTAAAGGTATATTTGATAGGATTCTAGGCAATGATAGAGGCTATATACAGAATATACTTAAGAAACTTTAAATCATTACGATTGTTCAGACATTTCCCTAAACTGGTCAGGATGCAAGCATAAACCACTGCCAAAGTTTGATATTAATAATGTAGTCCAATGAAAGGGACACTTTCTGTTTCTATTTAAACACACAAACTATTAGTAATAAGAAATTGAGTCATTAAGTATTTTAGATTTTAGATTTGTTTTAAGTAGTAAAATAAAAAAAAATAGTGAACTATTTTCCCACAAGTTATACTTTCTACTGTTTTCTATTGTTTTTAATATTTTATTGAAAAAAAAAGGGAAAGGTATTATCTATGAAATGTTTCCAAGTATCTAATCTGTGGTTTTGAAGGGTTCATTGTTGAATTTGTAAAATTTTCCCTTCAGTTAAAAAATGAGTCGATCTCCCCATCAGTGTGGTTATTACTCATTTTCCACTCACATGGAGACAAGGAAAACAGTAGCTTTATGATGAAGAGAAGAGGATCAGTCAGGTCACGAACACTTCATGAACTAAGGATTGATGTCAATGACTATCAGACACAAGTGATTTTTTCCATAAATCTTTCATTTGCAAAAGCAAATCATTGTTTCCTTACACAGTGTAGACTTTTCAGGTTTCCTCTGTATAAAATTTAATGAGGGCAGTTACATATATCAGACATACATACATACACTTACATACATCAGTTACATACATCATTACATACTCACATACTCAGAGTATGTGTCAGAAAGAAGTCCTCAAGTTTATTGAGATTCTCTCATAGAAATACCTCTGCTTTCTTCTAGCTATCAGTTTGGTTTATTTTTTGAAGATGGGAAAAAAACTTTAAAGATTCAATATTTATACTAATTACCATTTTTTGTCTATATGTACATATGTGCAATCCCCGTGTGTGTGTAAATGTATAATAAGTTATATATACAATTACAGGAAATTTAATAATACTGCAAGACTTTGCAACTAAAGTTTAAAAGGTGTTATGGTGGAATTCACTTTCTACCATGAGGGGCCAATTACACTGGTCAACAGTGAGATCGTTACTGACTTAAAAAGGCCCTAATCTGTAGTATCTTGGTGTGCTGAACATGAATATAGCCCAGAATATTTTTATTAGCTCTCATTTTGAAGATATTCCATATAATTCAGTTTATATGTTTCACCATGCAAATTTATCCAGTAGGGCTGCAACAACATCCTAAATCAGCCTAGAATGATGTCATATTGCATCACATTGCATAATATCATCATGCACACATCATCCAGAGTTGATTGCTTATTTTCCGATGCAATGCAATACTATAGTCAGATGCCTGTTGAAGTAAGTTGATGTCAGCAGTGCACTATATAAAGCCCTGTCGGAAAGGTTAAGCACTGAAAATATTTCAGACTTTGTGCGAGACAGTTGAAGCTACTGTTCCATAGAACTGTTATTATTTTATCTATTTAGGCACACCAGAACAGTCATGCCTCGAAAGTGCATTAATAGAGTGGACAATCTCTGCTCTATTTGTGGGGAAGTGACATTTGCCAACGAGAAGAAAATGATCACTTAACAAGTGAAGAAGGCTTCTTATCTTTACTTCAGATGCAAGGTTGGTGACCAAGACAAGCCTTGGGTCCTGCATAGATGCTGTGCTACATGGACAACACAGCTTTCACAATGGTTAAATGGCAAAAGACCATCAATGCCATTTGCAGTCCCCATGCTGTGAAGAGAGCCAAGCAACCACATAAAAGACTGTTACGTCTGCTTGGTTCCTCCTCCTTCTGGCGGAATAACAAAGCAACAGAAGTTGAGATAGTCTGCCCAAACATTCCGTCTGCATTGAGACCAGTTCTACATGGTGAGGGACTTTCTATTCCAGAACCTCCAGCAGAATATTCTCTTGATTCATCTGATGAGGACAAGGGTGAGTCGACTTGTTCTTCTCCTGTTCCATCAGCATGCAGTGATTCAGATTTTCAGTGTGGTGCATCATCAACCCCACACAGACTAACACAGGAAGAACTAAATGACCTGGTTCATGATTTGGACTTATCCAAGAACAAGGCAGAATTGTTAGGATCAAGACTCCAACAACAGAATCTTCTAGAAGAAGATGTCACAATTACTTTCTATCAAAAGTGCCTTTTGCAGCTGGAGCCTTTCTTCAGAAAGGAAAGTACTCTGGTATTCTGTTCTGATATTGAGGACCTCATGAATGCCTTAGAAATCACTCATGACCCACAAGAATGGAGACTATTTCTAGACTCTTTGAAACTGAGTCTTAAGGTTATGCTTTTGCACAATGGGAACTGTCTTCCATCTATTCTATTCCTGAACAGCTATATAAGAGACAAGTGAAGAAATCTAAGAAGTAGTCTATGACTTGATTTTTTACAAATATTAACTGTAGGCTTATTACTATTTGCATGCATTTTGTGATATAAACATCAATTTATTGCAGATTCCAAAAAAAAAAAATGAGCCAAAATTTGACTGTCATATTTGTATTGAGCACATACAAATTGATAGGAAATGACTAATTTATTTCAGTAACATGACTCTTGTAAAAATGTGTTGACCGGTGTTTGAGACTTTCACTTATTTCCTTTTTTGCTCTGCAACAGCCGTCACTTGCTTGACTGCCCCTGTTGTCTGTTGCCAGGGTCAAGCACCTTGAGGCAGACAGCTGAGCCTCCTTGATGGAAGATTCCCACCTCTATAATTCACCTAGACCTCTCTAATTCACTCCCACCCATCATCTGCCAGAGATACAGTTTTACGATTATTTGAACATATCACAAGATATATCTGTTTGCTTTGCCCTTTGGGTACACTAATCTTTTTTTTCTGAGACTGTGTACTCATTGGGGGAGAGGTTATTGTTTCTAGTCGGGGGTGTAAAGATGTAATGAGAATGTACTTAATTTATGGTGCTGTTTCTATTTGCCTTATCTGTGTTGTGTCCTTTCCAGATATTTCCCAAAGGAACACTTAATTCATCTAAAATATTTCATAGATAAATCCACACTTATGTGGTCACTTCACTGACACATGGTATAAACTCATTTCTTCCTATTTGCCGATTCGGCTCAAAATGCTCTGGAAGGGAAAGTTTCCCTGATCAAATGGAAGAAACAAGGAACTCTAATAGAAAGAATATAGGTCCCCTCTCTACGACAATTCCCTCATTCTCTTCAAATGAAACCCATAAAACACTTGTAGCTTTATTTTTGCAAAATAATGGAGGGTTCCTCACTGTTAGAGAGAAGAAGGAATGAGTTTAAAGGCTTGCTTATGTTGGAGATTTTAAGTTCTTTATTCTTGGAGTTAAAAGCCTTTGGAAGAGCAAAAGATTTTATCTGCGTTGGCATTTTACTATGTAGGGATCAAATGCCACTGATTCCTGCTCATTAGGGCTGCTTCTTCCTCACCTGGGACATTAAAAGAAGGCTTTATGAATGTGCAGTGAGGATTAACTTCAGAGGCAAGAATAGTAAGAAAAAAAATCTGTATGGTTGGTCTTAATTTGTGAGAGGGTGAGATCAGTTAGTTATGCCGTGGAGAGCTTAAAATTTTTTTAAATGCACTGTAGTCAGAATATACATATTAAATCCTTTAAATTCTGTAAGAGAGGTTACAACAATGGTAACTTTATTTTGTACAGAGTGAGAGAAAAGCGGATGTTGGTAATATGAGAGTATAAAAATAAAAATTGACTATTTCCCTTGGTTGCCTTTATTTATCATATCAAAGTGATTGTGTGGTTTACTTGCCATGAGTATGTATATTTATTATGACCTATAATTTTAATTCAGGAGATATTCGTTCATCTATCATATTTCTGTTATGTACAAAGGATACATTATTGATATGTATAGAGTTTTACTTTCTTAAAATGACTTGCTTTTATCTAATTGCCATTTTGAAAGTAATTCAAAATGATTTTGAATGGCATTAAAACAAATGGCTTCACTGTGGAAGAATTTGGGCCTAGAAAATAGGAGGGAATATTTAGAGTTATGGAATCAGTCAACATATGTTCTTTTAATGCCTAGATTTTATACTCTCCGGGACATCTTATAACTTCCTTTAAAACCAGTCACTTCTGTGGAGAGTTAATGCGACTAAATATGTGTTCTAGGAATGTCATTGTGCCATGCCAATAGTTGACATTAAATCTATACTGACAAGTGAAAAAAATCCCTAGAAAAAATTTAAATAAAAAATTTCAACACTGTAACTACCCACTGGTTTGCCTTCATGGATTTTATTCCCTTCGATAAGTTTAAAAATATTTGTTTAGGATCTACTATATACTGATATGATGCAGATAATAGAGCAAGAGAAAAAAATAAGATATGGTGATAGTAACCAAAGAAATGATATTTTTTAACTTCTCTCATTATATTAGGTAATGGCTATACTTGTTCCATCTACCCTTTTCCCAGCAACAACAACATTCCCAACAACATTATATTTCTCTTCCACTATTTCTTTTCCCAACAACATTCAGAAAAAAGCGAGAGTATTCATATTCTGCTTGCTCCCTATCTGCAATGTTCCAACATGTACCTAGAAGACAATATATTGTATCCTGAATGCATTCAGAAAAAATAGGTGTTAATGAAAAGTCCCCAATGAGATTACATATACCAGGAAAAAGAGAGGAGCTATGATTAATTAATTATTGAAAGGTGACTACACTCAGTTCCATAGTGCTACTTACAACTGAACTCCAGTTCCTTCCACACCCTCCACTTCTCCTGCATCCTGAGTTTAATGATTTCAAACATAAGTTTTTAAACTGAATTGAAAGCTGTTATTCTCTCCCCACTCCTAAGAACCCATTTTTTATATAGAAAGCAAAGCAAAATAAAAAGAAGTGTATATAACCTGTCTGTTACACAGAGAAAAATTATTTCAGCAGAGATATAAACTCTACAGATTGTGCTCAGAGTTACTATTGACTATCATTCTGTCTAAGATCCTCATTTGTAAACAAGATTTGATTTGCTCTATGATACAAGAGACAATCAACTACTGTAATGCTTCATGTACACTTTTGAGACTATATATTGTTCAAGATTGGATGTTACGCTCTAGAAAAGTCAATTAGGCCAATTTTATTATACTTGTTGCTCAGGTTTTCTATAGACTTGATGATTTTGTTGTTGTTGCTTTTTCTATCAGTTATTGAGATAACTGTGTTAAATTTCCCATTTGGGCATGTATGTATCTTTCTCTCCCATGAGCAATTGCTTGTACATATTTAAAGCTATAGGTTTATATGCAAACAGATTAGTCATTAATACTCTATCAGTATAAATAAAGTCTTGAGCATCTCTCCAACCATTTCTTCCTTAAAGTCTATTCTCTCTAATATTAGTACAGACATATCATATTTTTTATGTTTGAAAGGAGGGAAGGAAAAGGTGATTCTTTTAGACTATTTCTCTTCCATACTTTAAACTAGAGATGTTCTATGTACTCATTTGTAAAATTTGTCCTTTGTAGGAAGGATATTTTTTTTCTTTTTTTTAACTCCTTGTGACAATCTTTTTAACTTAGATTCAAATACATGCTATGCAAATACTGAGGAAGTTTAGCTTATATCTAACAGAGAGCTTTTGGTTAATTTATCCTTTATGTTTTATCAGAAAATAAGTTTGGCAAATTCCCATCAATGTAACAGCTTACCTACCATACTGAATCTGTTCTTTCTTGGTATCATAGATATATGACCTCTTTCCCTATTTAAGTCCATGCCAAACACACTGAATTCCATCCAGTCTTGCTTACTCATTAGTCTTACTACTGCATTGTTGTCTGTCCTCCTGTATCTTCATTATTTGCTTCTCTTTTGACCATTTTTATTAGCACACAAAGATGCTTTTAGTTTTTCCTGCTTAAGATATAACAACAACAACAGAACTCTTGTGACTGACTTTAATTTATCAATCACTGGTTATCTGATTTGGTGACAAAGAAATCTCCTCAAAGGTAGAACCTTAATTTTTACTTCAGTTTCACCTATTACTATTATAATTTGAGCTTAATTGATATAAAATAAAATAACTCATTTCTAAAGCATAGTGTTTGATGAGTTTAACAATTGGATACATTCATGAAACAAAAGGCCATTTACAAGATCTAGAAAATGACATCACCCTAGGACACACAAAGTTCCAAGCAGGTCAATCTCATGCCTCCAGATAAAAATGCTATAAGATTTTATGCACAGAAGAATAGTAATAAATTCTCATACTGAAAGATGGATTCAAGTGTTGGTTAGATGCTAAAAAGCCAAAAGTACCTAGGCAGAGGAACAGACTATGGTGCATTTGATAGAACTTGAAGAATGAATCTCTACATTTACATTCTTTTTTTTTTAAGATTTATTTATTTATGCATACAAGCTGGGGTATAGGCCAGAGATGTGGGGCAGCGAGAGGATTCACCAGAGACAGAGTGGGGAGCAGAACAGCCAGATAGACCGAAATACACTGGTGAGGAGAGCAGTGGGTGAGGCAGGCGAGGTCTACCACACCATGTGGGAATCTCCCCGGATGGGTGCCGAACTCATGTTGCCGCTGTCGACAGCTCCACAGCACAGCGCTTAACCACTGCACCACAAGGGAGGCCCTACATTTACATTCTTGAGAGAAAAAGGAGAGCTAATCATATGTAAGGAAAATGTTGATCTAAAGAGGGATTTTTTAATTCAAGTCAAAGCCTAATATTGTGAGTGTGGATGAAATGTGGGAGCTGAAATGAATCCTTGTTAAGTTGTACAAAATCTTATGGGCAATGATCTTGTCTTGTTTTCATAAAAGGCCTAGGCTTTGTTTCCACATGTGTTCTCACCTGTCCTAAAGGTATACTTTCCAGAATTTATTAAAGGTACTTAAATGCAGTTTCTAGAGAAAAGAGAAAATAATTTGTGAAAGAGAGTTCTTTCTAATCAAAAGCAAACAACCTGTTCTTCAATTAAAATTAGAATCTTTTCTAATTAAATTTCCCTTCCTGTAGGCATACATGGATATTCATCAGTCATATGCAAAAATGTACTTTTAGATGACAGTATGTTCTCCTCACAAAGCAGAAAAAGGTTATAAATCTCTTCCACAAATCAAAATTCAGATGTCTTCTCTTTGACTGATTTATTACTGCATATTAAAGTCCTTGGGCACATTTAAAATTACACAAGCCATGTGATATATACGGCAGTTGTTTTTAACCTCTGCAGATGTACTTCTATATTTAAAATTGATGAACTATTGTAAAGCACTTGCCTTTCTGTTGTATGGGCCATTATGGATAACTCTAATGCTCTTTGTCTAAACTATAAGTGTTGGCTTTTCTTTGATCATTATTAGAAATATTGTGATATCTGAGAATTGGTAAAACATTTTCTTATATATGTATAATTTTTAAATAATATTTTCTTCAGGAAATAGAAAGAAGTTCCACATAGATATTAATGAAAATGAGACATCAAAAACCATATGTGCCAAATAATAATAAATTTAGTTCTGCAGTACAAGATGTAATGAAATTAAAAACTCAAGCTTTCAGAAGATGTCTACAAAATCATGACAATAAGCATAAAATCAATGGAATATAAATTACTGACAGATTGTTAGTATTTGAGAAACACAACACATCTTCTGAATAGATAACAGAATAATCAGAGATGTAAAGTTTTGGTTATTTAAAATCAGAAAAAAGATATTAAAATCAGTTGAAGCAATAAGTTTGAAAAGAATAAAATATGTCCAATAAAATTCTAAGTTATAAAAGTAATGATAGGAGAAAATTTTCAATAAATTGGAAAAACATAACATACATCAACCAAGAATTGATAATTAGAAACATAATAATTACAGATTTCAATGTTGTCATTATTCTGATGATATTAATGAAAATGAGTCATCAAAAACCATACGTACCAAGTAATAATAAATTTAGTTTTGCAGTGCAAGATGTAACAAAATTATTTCTGAGTAACACACATTTATTTATAAATATTTGTGTGTATACACAACTTTCTATTATATTATTGTGAAAAATGGATTTAAAAGTAGGAATGCCTAATAAAGAAAAATTTCTTAGAGAAATATATGATGAAAGATTTTTTTGATGAGTAAAAAGGCACCTCAAAGATCAGTCATCATGGATTATTGGCAAAATAATGAAATTGTCTCTAATGCTCAGAAAAATCAAGGATGTCTGCTTTAATTGGGATTTTTTTGTTGTTGGTAAGCAGTCACCATTTTATTTTAGAGTAATACTCATCTGGAAAGATTCTGCTAATGCTAGTTGGGAATAATTAGCAACAAGAAGGGAAAAAATTAAAGATTTTTAACTACATACCTCTTTCAATTGAAAATAATATAGTTAATATAAGAAATGGGAGATATTACTGTAAGAAAGTAAAAAAAAAATCATTAGTAAAAAAAACCTTTATTCACTCTTTGAAATTTCAACAGAGACAGTTCACAATATTTTAGACTTAATTAGAAAATTCAGTTGTCAAAAATATATTAAAATCAACTACATTTTATGGGCCTCCCTGGTGGCGCAGCAGTTAGGCGCTGCGCCGTGGAGCTGTTGGCAGCAGCAATGCGAGTTCGACGCCCAGCCAGGGAGAATCCCACATGGTGCGGTAGACCTCTCCTGCCTCGCCCGCTGCTCCCCTCAGCAGTTTATTTCTGATCTGCCTGTTCTGCTCCCTACTCTGTCTCTGGTGAACCCTCTCGCTGCCCCACGCCTCTGGCCTGTACCCCAGTTTGTATGTATAAATAAATAAATCTTAAAAAAAAAAACACTTTTAAAATCAACTACATTTCAATGAAAAATATGTAAAACTTTTTGGCAGGTGATGGATTGAGCTGAAAAGGACAGGCTGTCATCCCTTTTTAAGCTTCATAAATTCTGGATGAATTATATAGAAAATATTTTATAATTAACTGGTAAAGTTATCAAGACAAATAGAAACCATAAGATGCTAGACTCAGAAATAAACTGAAACAAGAATGGTAAGGGAAATCTCATACTTGGTTATCACAAACAAGACTCAGATCAGTCTATCCCAGAGAGCTATGGACTGGGAGATGTTTAAACATTATGCATAATAGTCAGGGATAAGAGAATTATATTTCTTTACTTTCTTAACAGTTTAGAACAAAATAAATCCTGCCCAGCAGCCTTTAGAAGCAGCAAGAAACCCTAACCTATGTAAAGGATTTGAGTAGAAGACAAAAAAAAAAAAAAACTTATCATACAAATAAAATAATTGTATGAAAAGTTCAAAACAGCTGCATAAGATCTGTAACATGTAAATTAATTAAAATATATAAAAATATTAAAAACCTGAATAGCCATTGAAGTAATATGGATGCAATTTCTCATTTTAGAATATATAGTATTCACATAGAATAACAAGAAAAATGAAAATGCAGAAGTCAGATCAAATTAAATAATCAGTGCCCTCCAAAATAGAATATTCAAATATTATTAGAGGTAGTCAAGATAATCTTAAAATAACTAAAGTGAAAAACGGACATAAGATGATAGTTTGATATAACAAAAGGTCAAATTGACTTGTACTTAAAAAATTAGATTTTGAAATAAAATATTTAATGAGTGGTATTAGAATTATATTTGACACATTAAAGGCCAAATAACTGATGTGGTAAACAATTATGTGGAATGATCTAGAAATTTCAAGAAATATATATTATAAATTCATTCTCAAAAGATATAAAGAATAGTAAAAGAATTCCAAAGGCATTCTAATAGGAGTTAAAGGACAGCAGAATAAATGTAGTAATAATATTCCCAATATGAATTACTAAGGAATTTCCAGAACTGATTAAATACTTGAATCCTTAGATTCAGGAAAAAAACAAATATATTATGGATAGATATATGACTTCATGCTTCTACCACCCTCAAACTCATATTGGAACCCCTAACACTCAACTGGATGGCAGGACATCCTGATATTTAGAGGTGAGACCTTAAGGAGATAATTATACCATAACCATGAAGCCCTTTCTGAGATATTTCCTCCCCTCCCTCAACTTTCCCTTCTCTCTTTTTCTCTTCTCTCTGCCATGTGAGACTAAAGAATGCATCTACAACAGAAAATGGTTTTTCACTAGATGCCAGATTTGCTGGAATCTTGATCTCAGAGTCCTTTGCCTCCAGAATTGTGAAAAATAAATGTTTGTTGTTTATATCACTCAGTCTATGGTAATTTGTTATAATAGCTTAAACTAAGGTAAATACATGCATAGTGTAAAAGGAATATGTGTAAAACTGACAATATAGTACCAATCATTCAAAATAAATAAGCAAAAACACCAAATCAATATGGAAAAATGATCCTCAATTTTGTTGTCTACCCTCAATTGTCACCCAAGAACAAAAATAAAGTTAAAATATTCTTAAATACTTGTTGATTTTACAACTCATTGACCTTCAATAAAAGATTAAAAATGCTTTCATAAAGAGAAGAATAAACTTAAAAAGAAAGGAGCAAGTACAAGTTTCAACAATGAAAAAAGACAATTGGGTGAAATATATATATGTAATATAGGTCCTGGAGTATTAATTTTCGGGTTTAAAATCAAGCCTTCTTTGTTATGACCTGGTTGACTTTGGGCAAGTTATTAAAATTTCCTCATCTGCAAAATAGTAATAATAATATCTACCTCATTGGGCTATTGTGGAACTGGATATGTTAATATATTTAAACGAGTTAACAAATTAAATGAGTTAAGAACAGAGTCTGGCAAATGGTTAACTTTTCAATAAATACTAGCTCTTATATTTAAGAATTCAGAGATTTGTTGAAATTTTTATGTATGAAAAATAAACATTTTCCATAAATATACCTATAGGATTTTAATTTCTATCATCTCAAATGAAGAAAATAAAGTAGACACCAAGTTCAGTTTACCAGGGCATTAGTCATTACTGTATTTATTACATGCTAGTTTAAAACAAATTATAGATTATACTAGAAAGCAAATGGTATTTTACCTATATCCCAAGAAAAGTTGAATAACCAGGAAAGATGATTGTTTGCATCAGAACGATAAACTCCCAAGAATCTAGGAATTATTTTTCACCACTTTCCTATCTGAATCCACAATACATCATTTCTATCCCTGTATGCTACATGTTTTAGCCTTTTCCAGTCTTTTCTGGCTTCCTCATAAATATATTCCTCCCCCCTCAACTCTTAAATTTCTATCATTTTGTTCTAGTCACAAAAGAAGACTAACTATAATTTAGTTCAGCTTTCAAATTCTAGGACACAGAATTTGATAGTCTGAACTGAGGTCAGGAATCTAACCTCCTGTAATGACCACAGGAAGAATTACTGGGTCTGGAAATTGCAAACAACTAACTCAAACACTCAAAATGGGAATCTTGTGGCCTAGAAGAACTCACAGTACTGTCATAGTTACAGTAGTGTGCCTACCAATCTTAAAAGAATTACTAAAATGTTCTAGTTTGTAACACTATATGATAATTATGAAAAACTTTTACTTGGTGAAAATCCATGCTCTTCTGGATAATTGCAAATATCAAAACAACTGAATTCAGTGCTACTAACTATTCTTGCAATATGGCCACCATAATGATGAAGAATGCTTTTAATTTTAGTCATAGTTATTTATCATTTATACAAATAATATAATCTCAAATTACATTATTATGGTGACCTTAAGTAATTCCTGCAAGTTAAAAACGCCTCATTATTTTAGCTTGGCTGTATAAGTTGAAAGGACACTGATTATAACATCTATAATTTGACCAAAAACCAGGCTATCACATGATAGCTTGCCTGACAATGAAGGTCCCAGTCACTCACTGCTACACATATATCTCATCCAAAGTGTCACTCCTTGGCTGAGGAGAACATGTTTACATTATTCAATTTTGATGTTATTCTTATGCCAAAGTGTATTTGTTATGGATTTTTTTAAAAAAGTTTTTCAAAACTAGACCATAAATGTTTGAGGCACTAATCTAGGTGTTTTCCATTAACTTATCCAAATCTCATTACAATCATGTGAGGTTTTAACATCATCTTTGTTCGAAAAATGAGAAAACTAACAGGGACACTAAGTTATTTACTCAATTTCACACATCCAGCAATAGCCAAAGATAGTGCTCAAAGTCAAGAAATGCTGCTTCAAAATCTACTTCTAATCTTCATTCTGTGTGTGTGAACATGAAAATAAAATGCTTACATGTGCAAATCTGGAAGGAGAGGGTGTAGACAAATATAACATGCAAAATATTTATGAAAATAATTTCACAAAGATATATATATATATATATGAAATAATATATAGGTGAATATGTGAATAGAGACGGTAGTGTGAAAAAAAAAGGCAAGAGAAAGATGAGGGAAGGGAAGAGAAGAGGAATGTGGAAAGATGAGAAAATATTTTTATTATTGGCACTTGCAAACCAGAAAGCTTGCTAGTTGATAGGTACTATCTGATAAATACCATATAGATCTTTCAATGTTCTCATGAAAGGCAACATATAATGACATACTATTTGACTCTTGAAATGTTTCTTTTTAAATGGTTCTTAAGTAATTTCATTAAGCAATTATACACATATTAATAAAGGTATAACTATAAACAATGACATTAGCTTTTAAATACATGACAAGAAATATTGCTTCTTCTAATTTTCATTCTATGTTCTCTATTAATGGTTTCGTAACAATTTTGGTTAATACATTTATGAAGTATTTATCTCTCCTGGTTATTTTTAGAGACATGATATTGAATTAATAAAAACAGAAAGGGTTATGACTACAATTTGAAAGTGACATTAAAAAATTTTGCTTGTCAACAGCTTAAAAATTTTCTTTCCAGTCTATTATAATGTTAATTAAATTTTAACTTAAACTAGAATTGGTATATATGTCACTATTAAGTTAATAATGATGTTTAGTACTCATTAAATCATCATGGCTGAATTATAACAACTTTGCAGTGAAAAAGAAAGACTCATTTTAGCATATGCAATGTGGACTAGTGTACTGAACTCATTCCATTATTATACAGTAAAATTATAAATAAAAAATTTTTATTCATTGTATTATTCTTGGTGAATTAAATCAAATATTTCTACTATATATTCACATCAAAATACTATAGATAGACAGAATTTATTAGGATATATATATATATATATATATATATATATATATATATAAGAATCAGTGGCTTTTTTTGTCCAATACAAGACCAATTCAGCATCTGACATGTACAAATGCAAAATAAATATAATTTTAATGTAACTTTGCACTAGACTATATTATTCTTCTTGACTCTGCCCAAAGCCATGCACATTTGGCCACGCCAATATTTAGGTAGCAGTTTACAGAAGGAATTCAGAAAATACTACTGGCAGTATGGTTGTTTTCTACAAACAAAAAATGAAGTGTGAATTTGTAAAGAATTGTGTCTTCCAAAGGGAAAGTAAAACTGTAAATAATGCAAATTGGCAGGATTATAGAATATAATGATTCCAAAGAATATTCTGAGTTATAATTGGAAATCATATTGAAGGAAACAGGTTACTTTATGTGTTGCTAAGTGCTGAATATGTAGCTTGCTAAGGGATTTATACCATGAAAAATGAAAAATATACCAGAATATTATGTTCATTTAAAAAACATTTATTTTAATATCAATATATGATGTAGCAGTTGAGAATAACATTTTCTAATGTTTGTAAATTCTTAGCTAAATACAAAGTAATTCTAACACCATGGGTATTTGACTTTCTGGTTGTACTGAAGTTCAGAACAAATTTGGCATGTTTCGATATGGGAATAACCAAACAGAGCTCATAATTTATTGTTCTAGCTACCTATAGAATAGCAATTAAATGAAAGCTTAAACAAAAGTAAGTCTTCAATTTAGGAAACAAAAGAAGTATTTAAGGATGGGTTAACTCCCTTAACACTTTTTGCTCTGCTCACATATTCACGTATCCACGTGTTCATCTAGTCTCCGGTTTTTCACAACACGGTGGATTGATTTGGAACTATGAGGAGCTATTTCTTTGATCGTACTCAGTCTAGAAGCTTTAATCTCTATGCATTTAAAATTTCATTAAAATATATCCAGTAGTTCAGGAGCTGTGTGTGTTTTATTGAATGCTTATACCATTCATGCAGTGGCATAGAAAATAGCCAGCACAAGAAGTGTTTAGAAGCTAGAAGTTTTAAGTTTTTCCTAACTAAATGTTCTTATATAAAAAAAGATTATTCTTACTTCCATAAGTAACCTTCTATACTGGGAAGAATGCTAAATTCACAAAAAGTGGATTTCAGTGTTTTTTATAACTAAACACAGCGAAATATCATTTCCAAAGCAAAATGGAGACATTTGTGATGCATATGCAGAAAGGAAAATGAGAGACCTTAAATCTAATCAAATTTTTTTATTTTTATTTATTTTTTTAAAGATTTATTTATTTATACACACAAGCTGGGGTACCGGCCAGAGGCGTGGGGCGGTGAGAGGGTTCACCAGAGACAGAGTAGGGAGCAGAACAGGCAGATCAGAAATACGCTGCTGAGGGGAGCAGCGGGCGAGGCAGGAGAGGTCTGCCGCACCATGTGGGATTCTCCCCGGCTGGGCGTCGAACTCGCATCGATGCTGCCAACAGCGCCACAGTGCAGCGCTTAGCCGCTGCGCCACCAGGGAGGCCCCAAATCTAATCAAATTAATGAAATGGTTTGTATGCCAAGTTTTGAGAAGGAGGGAAAGAGACAAAAAGGCATCAACCATCTGATAGGACACATATGGAGTAAATTACTGCCAAGCAATTTATTTTCTAAGGCTACTGAAATGGAAATTTGATCTAATAGAAACTTCCTACATGACCTCCTTGAACTTTCAGGTCCATTTTGGAATCCTTTTTTCCTTACTTGGCACTTTATTCACCACGATTGGCTTTGCTCTGAAGGGTCTTCACCAGGTATAGAATACTCTAATGTTCTATGTCACAGTCATGACAGAATCTGAAACAAGAATGATGAAAACAGGAACTAAAACGCAATGTGCAATGAAGCAAAGAGGAACAGGAGTGCTATGTTCTATATTTGAAAACTCAAAAGTAAATGAAAAAAGAGCCTCCTTGGTGGCCCAACAGGTTAAGCACAGCACTATAAACCTATCCAGAGCCACTGCAGCATGAATTGATATTTGGCCAGGGAGATTCCCACATGGCGCAACAGACCTCTCCTGCCTCGCCTGCTGCACCCCTCAGCAGTGTACTTCAGTTGATCTGCCTGTTCTGCTCCCCACTGTGTCTCTGGTGAATGCTCTCACCACCCTACACCTCTGGCCCACACCCTAGCTTGTATGCATAAATAAATAAAGCTTTACAAAAAAAGTAAACGAAAAAAGCTTAGAGATTATATTTTCTACTTGTCTTTTTAATCACAGGTTCACTTTGCTAAACTCTTTTAGTAATACTTTAATATATGTAAAATATAGCAAATTCACATTTTTTAGAACAGCTCATGGTGAAATAATTTCAGAATATGTTGCCTTAGGAATAGAAAAACAATAATGCTAATTTCAATTTTGGCCAAACACAGCTATATAGTCTCCACAACACTGATTATTTTGTGCTATTGACAGAATGACTAATATAGTTGAATGGCCTCAAGGCTGAATGAAAGGAAATTTTTGTAAAACAATGACTTTTGAGTTAGGTTACTTCCATCAGTCAATATTGTAGATGGAGAAAGGTAACCACAGGTAAACAGTTGGGCTTCACAGAAGCTGTGCATTTTTCCATTTTAAACAGTGTCCAGGTGGTCAGTTTTATGTAAGTGTAAGCTAATTATAATATTTGTAATACCAATCATGCAAATCTTGATATTTATGTTGATGTAAATTAAAAATCAAAACTGAGATATGTATCTTCATATTGATTTTGATTTATCTTTTAAAAGTTAAAGATCCATTTTACCACAGCTATAATCATCTCTACAGAAATTGATCATATAATTATTTCATATAGACTAATAAGCATCGGATACATGATAATTTTATCTGACTTTTACATTAGTTTAAAGTTAACATTTGTTTAAAAAGCAAAATAATTTGTGTCTGTCATCTACTAGATACTGCCCTAAATCCCTTATGCATGTTACATGACTTTAGTCTTCCAAAAATCACTGGACAGCTGTCGTCAGTATCCCAGACCTCATTCTAGTTTATCTTAGCCTTGATTTATTGTGTCATTGAAATGACTAGTGAAACTGCATACTTTGTAAAATCTCTAATTCCAAGTCTGATTTGAGAATCAGATTTTTATTGTGTATGCTACTATGAGCAATGCTTCTATGAGCACTCTGCTGCATTTTACATCTGTGCAAGGCATGTTTTAGCTACATTGTAGCAGGAGTTTCAGTGCTTCTATGTAAAACTCAGCTTTCAATTTCTAAATCTGTGGGGATTAAACTATCACATACAAGATATGCCTAGCTATGCATGAGGACTTTCTTTGGCTCATGAAGCATTCTCTGCCTCTCAATAAATCAGAAGTTCTGGGCACTTAATTGATAATGGGGAAAATGCAATGATTTCCCCCCCCCCCCGAAAATGCAATGATTAATGAAAGTTGGTACATAAATAACTACTGTTGTTCAATCCTCATTCTTCCAAGCATTGGGTAATTTGAGAGTGTGTTCTGCTTCCAAATTACCTAGAATGCTCCAGTTGCCCATAGTGGTAAGTTGCTTTATAATCTACTTCTTATTAACTTCTCCCCTCTTGTCTCACTTCCCACAACTTTATTGTTGTCTTCAGAAATCCTTGATTGAGTTTGCATCTAGAGGAAAATAAATAAAGACACAATCCAGGACTCTAATTTCAGTGATGTAGATTATACAGATGTCTTATTTTACAAAAAGAGTCAGTTTCTGTAAATTTTTGTAAAATTTTCATTCAGTATCAATGTGTATTATTATCTCATTGATTTATATCTTTAAGCAAATTTTTTAATTTCAACATAATTTGTGAAAAATACTATCTCATTGTGGAATTAACTTGCTTCCTTTTAATTTTAATAGGAATAAATATCTTTCCATGTTAATCTTGATTTTTCATTAGAAAAATGTCTATTGATGACTTTTGCCTAGTTTATGCTAAGATGCATGTCTTGCTCTCATGAATTTATAAATTCTTTATATATTCAGTGTACTAATTTTGGGGTGCCTACAATGTGTTACAAATTTCTTCGACTTGTCTTTTTGCTGCAGTTTGATAAACTGAATTCTTAATTTTAATACATTTTGGTCTATGAATAGTTCATTTTATGAATAGCACTCTTTGCTAACCATACCTTTCATAGTTCATTATTTAAAACACTGGGAACTGAGCTGTCTGTATAGTGTGAGTTTTAGATATAATTGCATTATTTTCTCATTAGATGATTTTTCTGATACAAGTTAAGAATAACCTTTTATTTATTTGACTTTATAAAAATATTTCTCTTCTAGGGTAGTGTCAGAAAAGAATCTCTCTAAATAACCAGATAACAAATATTTTAAGATTTCCAGGCTATCTATGAGCTTTATCACATATTCTTCTCTATCAACCCTTTAAAATGTTGAAAAAAACAAAACAAAACAAAACAAAAACATGCTTAGCTCCCAACCATGTAAAAGAAGGTTGTGGGCCCAACTTACACCCCTGCAGACCCTACTCATTGTGGTCAAATATCTGGCTTTCTTACTTTTTTTACCTCTTTCCAAACCATTGATTAAATATTCTTGTTTTTATGTATTTTTCTGAGCAATTATTTATAGGTGCATTAAGTATTACCTATTGTTTCTTTGATTTTTCATCATGGAAATTTTCAAATATTATTTAGATATATTGTTTTGTTTTCCTTTGCTTACTTTTGTTCCCCTCCCCAGACACACATATCCACACACATCCATAATCATCAGCAAAAAAATGAAGTTTTTCTTTTTTTTTTTTTGTTATGTTCACAGTTGTCTTTACAGCCTAGAAAAACACAAATTATATATTTGGTTTTTGTAAAATAATTTTTTATGAATGAATGAATGATTATATTGTACATTTCTGGAAGTTTTATTTTGTTAAATTTTTAAATCCACTGAACCTGTTCATTATCCTTTTTATTTACCTTTACTATTATTCTTCCTTCCTTCTTTATTTCTTGAATATTTCACTTTGTTTTTGCTAATTCCTCTATTCAAAATTTTTGAAAAAAAAATATTTTACTGGATGTTTTTCTGTTGTCATTCATGATGCAATTTTTCTTTTTGGTTGTCTGAGGGTGTATTTGTGGACCTGTGAGTGGGAAAATACACGATTATGTGGAACATTTGGCCCAGACAACATTTTCTTCCAACCTTGATCAGATGGAATTTTTTAAGCCTTTCAAAAGGAAAGTTCATTTGTACAGAGTGTTTGTGTTTTCATCTTTTAAGCTATGGGGGAGTGTTAGTCAATATTAAAATAAATTCTGATGTGAAATTTTCCAGATAATATATATAATAGGAATTTGAACCACATAAGGGATCATTATGTTTTGTTCCATTTGTAGTTACTTTGTGTTAGCAACGTTATTTTTTCATTGTTGAAGACTTTGGGGTTGTAAATCTGTTCCTGTCTTCAGCTCCTTTTAACATGCTCCTTCTATGTTTGACTTGTATTTGACAACACTCAATTTTGAGGAATTTTAAGAGGTATGGAATGAGGATTCCTCACTTCAGAAAGTATTTACTTTGCTTTTACCAGCCTCCAGATTGGTGCTAACAATTCTGAAATACAACTTGATATTTCTTGAGCTACATGAGTAATGTAAATCAGGATCCTATTTCAATGTGAGCAAAGGTCTAGTGTTTCAAAATCCCAAAGTAAACAATTATTTTTATTATCCCACCTACAGATTGCATAGGACAGATTTCCTCAATGGTTGCCTTTGTTTCCACACATTTTCTTTGTTCTATTTCATATTACTATGAGAAAATAACTGCTTTCTTATGTTCCACAATATGCTTTACATCACATTCACATCTCTCTCTTGGAATAGACTCAAGGTTTCTTCTGTTACTGAGTACACAAATGATATTCCTCAAGGTTCTAATTTCTAACAGTGTCTAGGGAGAGTTAAACATTTTTTAACTGCTCTGGTGTTATTATGATACTTTAAAAAAAATATTTTTCACAGTAGGCACTTTCTTATTTTTCTTCCATGCTCAGCAATATTTTTATTGTTATGTAATTTATTGTTCATTGAGATGTATACAGTTGAAAGAATACTTAGACTGATAGTATTAGCAGGGTTCTTTTGCCAACCTTTAATTATCAAGATTTAAAATTTGTTGTTCAGTATACACATCATTCTTTTCAGTTTATCTTTACATTTTTACAATATTTATTTATGCATAGAAGAGCTGGGGTGTAGTCCAGGGGTGTGGGCAGTGAGAGATTCACCAAAGACAGAGCAGGGAGCAGAACAGGCAGATCCACTGAAATACACTGCTGAGGGGAGCAGCAGGTGAGACAGGAAAGGTCTGCTGCACCATATGTGGGTTAGATCTCTGGCCAGGAATTGAACTCAGGCCACAGTGGTGATAGCATGATAGTGCTGCAACTTAACCCCTAGGGTACCCAGGCAGCCCTATCTTTACATTTTTATGTCTTATTTTTAATTTCTAAGATTTTGTAGTCATGTGTATTATAGTAATCTTTTGTTTAATGGCTTTAGTATTCTCCCAAATATTAAGTAAGTTAATTGTATTAAATTCAATGCATTTTTTTTATTTACTGCATGTTATTATTATTGACATTTAGACCATTTCCTGTTCAAAGCAATTTTGAGCAGATGGTACAATAATTTCACTCTCCTTTACTTAACATGCATAGTTTCTCCCATTATCAACAAATCCCACCAGAGTGTAAAATTGCTACAATTGATGAAGCTACATTGGCACATCATTATCACCCATTTATACTGCATAGCACTTCACTTTTGGTATTGTATTCTATCGGTTTGGACAAATGTATAATATCATGTAACTACCATTGTAGTAGCATGGAGACTTGTTTCACTGCCCTAAAAATTATGTGCTCCCCCTATTCATTATCCCTACACCCAAACATTAGTGACTTCTGATCTTTTTACACTTTCGATTGTTTTGACTTTCTAGGATATCATATAAATAGAATCATACAGTATATAGCTTTTTCAATTGGCTTTTTCCACTTAGTAATATGTTCTTCCAATTGGTTTTTTTCACTTATATGTCCTTATAGCTCATTTCCTTTGAATATTGCCTACTTTTCAAAGTATGTATATATTTATCCAGTCACCTACTGAAGAACATCTCAGTTACTTCTGAATTTTGGCAAATATGTGTAAAGCTGCTATAAACATCCTTGTGCAGGTTTTTGTGTGAACATAAACTTTCAACTCCTTTAGTAAATACCAAGGATCAATATTGCTGGATAGTAGGGTAAGAGAATGTTTAGCTTCTTAAGAAACTGTAAAATATTCTCCCAAAGTGAATGTACCACACTGCTTTCTCTCCAGCAATGAATAAGCACTTATGTTTCTTCACATGCCCACCAGCTTTGATGTTTTTAGTGTTCTTGATTTGGAGCATTCTAATAGGGTGTATAGTGATATCTTTTATTGTTTTAATTTGCATTTCTCTGATGACAAATGATGTGAAGCAGCTGTTCATATGCATATTTGTCATTTGTTTATCTTCTTTAGTGGTGTATCTGTTATGGCTTTGGCTAAAATTTCAATTCAGTTACTTATTTTGTTGAATTTCTAGCATCCTTTTTACATTTCAGATAATAGTCCTTTATCAGTTATGTATTACAAATTCTTTCAGTTTATGGTTTCTCTTCTCATTTTCTTGACAGTTTTTTTTTTTTGCAGAGAGAAGTTTTTAATTTTAATGAAGTTTACCTTATCAATTCTTTTCATGGTTTATGCCTTTCGTGTTGTATCTAAAATGTCATTATCAAACCCATCTTGGCATTCGAGAAGTAAAGATTTCTATCTTAATTTTTCTTCACTCCTTAAAATATTTTACAAAGACTTGTTAACTATTATTGATTAATCTAAATGACAGTTTGACTCAAGGGGGAAAAAAAAGACAATCCCAGTTCTAATCTGGCTCTGCTTTTATCTAACTATGTGAAAGTTTACCAGGGCCTTTCTTGTCTTTTCTTTGATTCAGTTTCTGCACCCTTAATTAAAAAGGATTGTAAGCAGATGATATGTAAGTTCTTTTATATCTTTAAAACACTATGTTTCAGCTGATCACTGAAATAACATAGCATGCTGAATAGAGAGAAGTTTGGAGTAGTTATGTAAAAAAGCAGACTGTAGGCCAAGGTTAAAGGAAAGGAAAGGGAATTTACCATCAACCTTTCTAAGCTTTCCTTCAATTGTCATCTGAATAACACACTTCCTTTTCAATTGTCCCTTTGGACCAACCCAAACCTTGAAGAGCTTTAACCAGAGCTACTTAGTAGACCTTTCATTGGATGCTCTCATTTACATTTTCTAAAATAGCCCCAAAAGAATATGTCAAAGAGTATATTTAATATTATCTAAAAGGCCTTATCAGGCACATTAGGAAATTGATACTAATGGCACTTCTTCTCCAGAGAGCTGGAACAATGTTAATGATCCAGTACTTGTCACCATTTTGGCAGTCTAAAATAGTTTCTAAAGGTCTTTTTAAAACAAAATACGTTCTTAGAATTTTTCACAAGAACCGGCATTGCTTTTTAATGTGTCAACTCTTTTCATTTTACAAAATGTTCATGCACGAGTTGTATAAAAATAAATGATTAATATTCTATTGAGTCTGTAAAAAAGCAAAAAGAATGACTGTGAGAAACTTTATTTATCTTAAGTGACAACACCTGAACTGATTAAAAAATTCTGTGTCAGATCATATAATGAATCTTAAAAAGAGCTGTTGAATTACAGTGTCACATGAAGTCCCTATGCCCTAATAAAATGTCTATTTTGTAAAATCATACATTTGTGAATTGGGGTCCTAATGTTTGTAAGTGAAAAAGAAAAAAAAAAGTAGTCATTTGCAGCTTTCATTTGCCATCAATATTTGCATAAACATGATGACATTTCATAATATGATGCATCAGGTCAGCAGTTGTCAGGTAAGTAAAGTGCTCTATAGGGAAAATTAGAGTTTTGAAGCTGGTCTTCTCTTTGAGGCCTTTGGGGCATTACTTAGCACATTGAAGAAGCAGCTCATTAAATAATATCCATATCAATTTGTAGGTAGAATATTCCTCCCAAATTTCATAGACTATTTTGTGGGATTAGAGGGATTATATCATAAGAGTTGGCTCATTCTAGTGACTTCTACAGACTAGGTCAAGGTATTACATTGTCCATAAAATATAATCAATTATGTAGATGTTTTGCATAGCAATTACTTTAAGATCCTTTAAATTATATACTGTGCAGTTAATTAGAATAATCAGTCAACATTGAGTAATAATCAGTCAACATCAGTTTTTAAAAATGATGACTCGAATTCATGAAATATTAGTATTTATATTGGAGTATGGTGGTATCAAACTAACTGCAAAGCCCTAAATCATTATCTATTTTCAACATAACACCTACAGTCTTCATTAAGATATATACTTGGAAGAAGGAGTCATAAATTTAAACAAATTTTCTAATCACATAAGAAAAGATTAACTTCTGACAAAGTGTCCAGTGTCTAATATTTTATATAGAATTAGTGAAGCCACATGCAACTGACCAACATGGTATATCTTTATACTAGAAACATGCAGTAACTTATAAAGGTTTATGTAAGTTATCTGAACAGACCAAAATTACATAATTATACATATTATTATTATTATATTTTTAATAAGATTTTATATTATTTATATTATTAAATAAGATATTGTTGAATACAGTTATTCAGAAAAAGAATCTTTATATTATTAAATAAGATATTGTTGAATACAGTTATTCAGAAAAAGAATCTTGCATAGAGCAGAAGGAAAAGAAATTAAGTTTGTCAATAGAAATAAAAAATAGATTATCTTTTTTTCTGATAGAAAATGGACAATCTATTATATTTCCCTCTAAAAAACTAAGTTGTGTTTTTTTCAAGTAAGTTTGAAAATCTATAAATACCATATGATACAACCAACAGTCTTGGGCAACCTGGATATAGTTTTACTTTGATGTGTATATGAATTTCATATGGGAAAAACAGTGAAAATTAATTAAATATAGATAATAAATATGATCTGCCACAAAGCATATTAGTTTCTACAAAATGAATAGGTGACTTGAACACAGATCTTGCTAGATTTTTCTTTTAGTTAAATGTGTTTTATATCTACTATTTTTGTTGTTGATTTTAAGTTTTATGATTACGTTATGATGCAAAAATGTGATTTGTGAGGTATAAATATTGAAATGTGTTGAGATTTTTTGAGACTAAGCAAACAAACTTGAAAAGAATAATCATTATCAAAAAATCTATTATGTTTACATGGAAGGTGGAGGGTTTTCTTTACATAGAATCATGAGTTTACTGAATATTAGAGATAAAAGGGGCTTTAGGACCACTGAGTTCAATCTCTTTATTTTTCAGATTAGATAATCAAGCCAGAATGATTTACTTGAGGATTTATGAGTTTTAGAGAGACTGATCTACAAGTCACCTGAAGTCCTGTCTAGGGTATTCAATATATAGCCCTGGATCATAAAATCTAATTGCAGAAATTAAGAGTTTTACAGACCCAGAGCTCATAAAAAGTCTTTATAAAAATTTTGTCATGTATATACAATATAATTTAATTGCCTATTGATACTTACATAGCACATTCTGGAATTTTCATCTTTTACAAAATAAGTGATTCAACTAATTGATTATTTGCATAGTGAAACTGTAAAATTAATCACAGATAATATGTGATTATAAATGTTCAGTCACGGTGCATGAAATAATGAGTTATTTTTTATATTATTGATTTCAAAGAGCTTATCAGCTCTTTGGGGAATTTAGGATTATTAAAAGAGGTTCTTTAATCCATATATGCATGCGAACTTGCCTATATGAAGAACTTCAAAATCATCACACTTCATGAGGAAAGGCAATATAAGAATAGAAGCAGCAGCAAGTGAGGAAAACTGAAGACTGAACAGAGCTTGGGGTGGAGAGGGAGAGGAAAGGCACAGGGGATCAGTCTTACTTCTCAGCAAAACTGAGATCAAGTATTTAAGTCCCAGACTCTCCCTTTGCCCCAATATCTTCTGATAAAATTAAACGTGCAGTACACCAACCACAAAAAGCAGAGAGCAAAACACATATCTAGGAAGCAAGGAACATCTGAACACAAGATGAAAAGCAAAGTGAGAAGAACAGACGTTCTGGGGTATATATAAAATACAAAGAAATAGAGGATCTATCAGAAAAAGATCTTAAATCAACAATATTAAAAATGCTAAATGAACTACTGGAAGCTCAGTCAAAGGCAGATAGTGCAAAATCTTCAAAAGGGGATGTAGGAAGAAAGAAAGTTCACCAAAGAGGCTGAAAATATTAAAAGAACACAAAAAGAGATTCTGAATGAAATAAAGTTAAATATAGGAAGCACTTTAAATAGAATTAAATTGGCAAGAGAAATAATTTCAGAAGTAGAAGACTCAAATGTCCAGTCACCCAATTAGAAAGAGAGAAAGAAGATGTAAGAAAAAAGAGGAAACTTTATTAGAAGTATCAGGCTCAATTACAAGAGGAAACATAAGGATAATGGGTATTCCAGAAGGTGAAAAGAGAAAGAAGGAAGCAGAGAGCAGTCAAAGAAATAGTAGTTGTAACTCTATAGTAGTAGAGTTAGTAACTCTAATAATAGTACTACTAATAGTAGTAACTCTCAAACCAAAGGAATGAATTATATATGAATGTCAAGAAAGCAAAGAAAATACCCAAATTTCTAATTGCAAAACAACCTACACCAAGATACATCATTGGTAAATCATCAAAAATCAAAGCTAAAGATTATAAGAAGCTAGGGAAAAAAATAAATTATAAAGAGACCCAAATTAGGCTTTCTTCAGGTTTTACCCATCATTCTTCAATCAAGAAAAGAGGAAGGAAGCATTCATAACCCTAAAAGACAAGAACTGCCAGCCAGCCAGAATACTCTATCCTGCAAAATTATTATTCAGATATGAAGATGAAATAAATATTTTCCCATACAGAAGTTAGAAGTTTGTCACCACCAGACTTGCCCTATTAGAAATGTTGGTAGAGGGTGAGTAGAACATATGTTCATATAGAGGAGTAAAAATTTAACCCCTAAATTAAATAAAAAATCTTGAATACTTAAGAAAGCCACATATCATTCCTACATGAATATTCACTACAAAATACTCTGACTTTGTTCATCTCTAAGTCCCAAATGAAAGAATTCCCAGAACTATCTTGATGTGATATTTCCAAGTAAATTCTTATATATATTTTCCAAAACTTCAAGGGAAGAATGATTTAGTGTAGATACTAAGCTGTCTATCAGTTAACTGTGAACTTAAAAAAAATAATTTTCAGAAACATCTGTTGCCTGGACATCAAAATCAATTATTAAGCATAATAATGAACTGTAAACTTTCATAATTAATTATTTTTACTTTTTGTATTGTTAAATAATTTGATATGAGAACATTTAGCAAAATCCCTTTAGTGTTTATCTGTTGCCAGAAAAAAAAAAGTTAATAAATAAAATATTTCTTAGTTGTATCTTGATGAAAGATTAGCAAGAGTCTCAGTTTTACTTTTGCTCTTGATTTCCATTCTGTGTAAATAGCTGGGTTCAAATTTCAAGATTCAAGAGATTTCCTGGTAGGCACATCTAGTTTAAAGCTCACCAAATGCCTATGTTGCACTCAAGTCCATTGATAATATATCCTATTTTTATAATTTTCAACAACTTTGCTGGCAGATTGAACACATCCCTCTTTCCAAGTCATAATGTTACCACTGAAACTGAGGTATACATAATTATTACATTAAAATACATACTATCACAATTTTTCAGTGGTAACAAGATGCACAGTTGAAATGAACTTTCTAATATTTAAACTTAGGTGTATCCTCTCTTCACTGCTTGCATAGTTCTAGAGAAGACCATTCACACCTGTTTTATGTGAACCACACCTGCTAAAAATGTGCACTATACCACATAGGTAGTCATGTATAGTGGTCCTGAAACTTTTCTACCATTTGATCTTCCATGACAACTTAAAAACACTGCATATTTTCAGGAACTGAAAGTTTACCAAACAGTGTGAACGTGAACAGCAGCAAGTAAATTATATATTTCAGAAAATTTACTTTAGCATTTTGGTTAACATATAATTCAGAATATATAAGAAACAGCCCACTGGTGTTTTACAGAAGTTTTAAACACTGGTCAAGTTAGTCAATTAGTGAAGAGTTTAAGGAAAAATAAACAAAGCATACCTAACTTATGTATCCACACAGGCATGGTGCCCAGTAAGATATTTCTCTTGCCTCTACTACCATGGTGACTATCTTCAAAGGCAATTTTGTTCACCCTCTCCATAAAAAGGCAAAGAGGAGTTACATTAAAAACCGCTTTAGTGAGTGGAATTAAGCACTGAGTTGAGGGCTGCATCATGATCTTGATTAGATTAATAGATTAAAAAGGACATAAGAATGCATGAAAAAAATCATTTCACAGTGTTAATAAAACTTTCTTTAAAATGTTACTAAATGTAGAACTAAAATATACCTGCCTGCCTTAAAACTCCAAAATCTGCTTCTCTGACGCATTCAAAGAATGACAGTCAATTAAATCCCCTCCCCGGTAATTTTAACACAAGAAACTACAAAAAAGAATACAACAGATAGTACAACAGAAAGCATGAAAACAACTGTTAAAAACTCATTTGATATACTGTATAGATGAGAGTTTTGTTACTATAATTGAAAACCTGTAAAGTGCTTCAAAGCCAGGGATTCTTGTTACTGAGTTTTTTGCAAATTTGACTAGCTACAAGTTAAACTAACCAACTTGATTTTTCTTGAAATATTATTTGTTTATCAGCAATGCACTATCTTCACAGGTTGAAGCAGAAAACTTTCAGAAAGCTAGAACAAAACAAACAGTCACCCAGAAAACTTCTGAAAAACAAAACTCCTCCTTTAATGTAGCAATAAACAATGTTGTCAAGATCCATTAAAAAATAAGTTCGTTATTAAAAATTTTAATTTTGAATCTGAGGATCAAGTCATTTTATTTCCACATGTAACTGAACGTATGTCAAAACAATTTTTGCTTTAGTTCTCATGATTCTTGCCATTTGTCTCACTCTGTTCCCAGGACACTTGTGAATTGATTTCACATGCTACAAGTAGAAAATAAATTTTAGTACCCAATTGCTACCCTTTGTTTCAATTCAGTATTTCTACAGTTGAGTATTCATGCAGCAGCTGTGTCCCTTGGTACTTCCAGGTACTAAATACAAAGGGAATAGACACAATTTTACATGATTGTTGCATTCAAGAATTCATGTCATTTACATATGTCACAAATATTGTATTTTAAAATCCCTATGCTAGTTCAAGTCTCCTATTCTAATGCATTTGGTTTTTTATATCTAAGTAATTTCAAATTCAGTTCTGATTCAAAAGGAGTATGGAAACTCATCTACCTCCCCAGTACCCCTTCTAAGCACATTTACTTCACTGAATATGCGAAACCGGACCTTAAATGTGCTGCCTATGTATATGAGAATGAAAACCAGATGTCCATTGATAATGGTATTGCTGATGCTGACACTTTGTTAAATGAAAATTCTTGCAGTGTTGCTGAAGAAGCAGAAAATTTAATGTCTCTTATTTGAATGAGTTTTACCTTTTTGTCTGGAAATTCTGTATAGCTGAGTAGAGTGAGAGATGTAAGCATTCCACAGCTCAGAAAAACTATAAATAGTTGCTTAATCATTTAAAAAATATTATTCCCAAATGGGGTTATATAAATTTTAATTCCTTAAGATGACCTAAGGCAAAGGCTATAATACAAGTTAGAATGGTTTTAGGAACAGCATTAATCAGGGCTTGCTCTACATTTTTATGATTGCTTTAGATCATTTTTAAAAATAGGACATACATTCAAAATGTTTTATAAACATTGTGAAATATATGGTGTGCTGAACCATTTTGACCTTTTAAAAATTCTTCATCTCAGTTGGCAAGTCATTTTAGTCTCTGCAACAGGTTACTGTACTTTTTAATAGGAAGAGAAAGGGATGGTCAACTCTTTCAAATCTTGCTTAGAATACTGAAAAGGTCAACAAACTACAGCAGAGGAATGTAAAAAAATGAGACAATTGAAACCTGATTCCTCATTTTTGTGACAAAGAATTTTTTGCAAGACTTGAAAATGTCACAACATGAAGTCAATTTTCAGGAAGAGACTGGGACACAACACAGACCGAATCTATCCTCACTCTACCATCAGGCTGTGATCTCAACTTTCTGATTAAAGATCTCCCTGCCTAAAAAAAAAAAATAAAATAAAATCTGTTTTTGGTCTTTTCTTATTTTTATCAAAGATATCCTATGAGAACAGGAAAGAGAAAGAGCAAGATTCAATAGTTCTCAAATGGTACAGATTTTGCTCCCTTGGGAAACATTTGGCAGCTATTAATATCTGGAGACATTTCTGATTGTCACAATTGGTGTGGGGAGTGCTACTGGCATCTAGTTGGGAGAGGCCAGGGATGCTGCTAACCATCTTACATTTCACAAGACAACCTCCTATGACAAAGAATTGTGGGGCCCAAACTGTCTAAAGTGCTAGTACTTTAATACCTGATATTAAAAAATGTATAGCTTAACAATATTTTGATCAATTGCGTTGCCTTTTCAACATGAAGAACTCACATTATATTAAGTTTGTACCTAGAAGAGATTTTGATATACAGAGGAAGCAAAATAAATGTATATTGTGTTGCTGCCAGTTTTATATAAAAGTAGAAATTATGTATTACCAAGAACAGACATTCAGATTTTACAAATCAGGTGTTATGAATTACTTTCAAAAGTACTCTTGTAAAATCACTGTATCTCCCTATTTTTTTTGTAAAGTAAAATACATAGTAATTAATATAATGCATAAGAGACCAGGTTCAGGTAGCCTCATTATAAATATAGCATAAGTTGAAAATAGAAAAGGAAGAGAATGAGAACTAGACACAACTGATAAAAAGCACTTATATGCCAGTATGATACCTCCATTCAGTGTCCTAGTGCTACTAAATCCTACTTTCTAAAAGGGGAACCATTATGCTGCCCTTTGGCTCAAATGCTTCAATAGCTCAACATTGCCCAGAACATATCAGAAAACTTTTCCCACTAGCACTTGTATAATAAATATATTAAGCTTGCAGCCTATGAGGTATCTGCTGCAACTACTGAATTCTGCAGTTGTGTAAAAGCAGTCGTAGACCTTATGCAAACAAGCGGTATGGCTGTGTTTCCAATAAACCTTTCTTTGTAAAAAGAGGGGAGACTATATTTGGCAAAGAGGATCACAGATTGGTGTAATTCTGAGTTAAAATCCAAAATCTTGCCTTTGACATACATTTTGCCCTTTTCAGTTCTTCAGTTTCATCTTAATTTTCTTTTATTTTCCAACCTTCACTGTATCCTGTCATCCAGAAATATAGAACTTTTAATAGCTCTTTGGATATATCAAGCTGGTTCCTATTTTGTGACATCACAGTACTCCGTTCCTGTTGAAAACTCACACTCACATGAAGCATCATCTAAAAAAGTTCCCCCATCCCTTCCTCCCTGCCCCTTGCTCAGTATGCTTGATTTTTCTCTGCTGTATCTCACTGTACCCCTCATGGACAGTTATTATAAAATGTCAAATACACAGGTGAATTTTTTAAATCTATCTCCCTGAGATATATATGGATATCAAATTCATCTAATAATTGCTTTTTGAATGAAACACATTTTATTCCAACTTAATGTAAAAACAATTTTCTGACAAGACAGATTCTATTTATCTTGGCACTATGCAACTATATATAAAATATAGTACTGCTTAAGTTATACTGTAAAATTAGTATTTGTAAGTTATGTTTAGTACTAATAGAAATGTCTCAGCTTTTAGATAAAATTATTTAAAAAATAAAAAAAACTTAGACACAGCAAACCAAGATTATAGAACACTCTTCAGAAAATCTTAAATAAGGAAAAATAAAACTCAGGTGGAATTAGAATTTAAGGAAATGGAAAAGAAAAAATAGCCATCATACTATAATATTCTTGCAGCACTAGGTCTATCATTTGAAAGAATAATCATAATTCAATATTTACCATTATAGTCACATTTTGCTAGATACCAATTAATCAGAAGCTAGTCTTCTCATTTTAGCAATAAACTACACTGTTGTAGTAAAAAAAAAATACTCTAAGTTTCTTACCATAAAAGAATGGATACTTGTGAATTTATCTTACCCACGTCCTAGGGACTTTGAGTTTTAATTTTTAATATATGATTTTTGTATCAGATTCTTGAAAAGATCCCAAGTTAAAACAGCCCCAATGGTGAAAGTATTATTCCTTCCTTCACTTTAATTGTTTGGGATGTGCAAACAATTAAAACATAAGCTTTTTTACTTATGTTTGTTTTAAATGAAATCATAAATATTGGTACCATTTTAAATGGTATTTTTAGAATACAGCTTTGTGTGAAGAACTGTAATCTTCCTTGCCTGACTTCAGACAATTTAGCATACAAATGTAAAGGCTGTTCAAGGAGAAGCTTGAAATTGATCAAGGCAGTAGAGGGAATGACTAAAGAAAGAAGTTTGTCGGAGGTAAACGTGTAACTCCTGGGAAAGTGAGAAATAAAAGAAGAAAACATCAGGAGGCCAAATGTTTAAAAGAGTAACCCTCACTAGGAATGAAAAATCGTTTATTGATATGCTCAGATTCAGTGTAACTATGAGAAATGGAATGAAGTTAGAGAAAAGACAATTTGGATAAAATACATGAAAAACTTCTTGACTGTAAAAACTGCTGGATTATGGAATTATCCCTCAAGGGAAGTGGTAGAAGTCACATCACTTGAATGGTTGAAATCAAGAGAGACAAAACACCACTGAAAGTCTTTTATTTGTTGATTCTGCATAGCAATTGTTAAGGTCCCTAAGGGAAGTGTTCTATCAAATAGATGAGATTTCTGAGGCTTTCTTCAGTTGTTCTGATTTTCTGTTTTCTAAACTTTATATACAAATAACAAAAGAAAAAATTTTTATACCCTCTTTCCAATGTAGTTATATTTTAAAAATAACGTAAGATTATCCTAGACAAAATATGTTTGAGTGTCCTATAAATGCTAAGCTCTTTCTTTTTGATTTTCTATAACAGCTTTATAGAGATATAATTTGGGTGCGTTAATCTGTACCAATTAGTGTTCAATTTGATGAGTTCTAATACAAATATACACACTCATGAAACCATCACCACAATTAAGTACTTTCTTTTGTTTCACTTTAAGTGGGGGGAAAAAAAAGGGATTTGTTATCATAGTACCTGGGGATGATATCCTGGCTTCAGTGTATGATTATTTATACACAATCCATGAAATCTCCCTGAGGCTTAAGTTCTGCATTCATTATAAAGTGCTCAAAAATGATATAATTTGTATAAGGATTGGATGAGCTACAAAACAACATAAAGATATCATTTGAGGAAGGCTAATTACAGTTAATACTATTTTTTGTCTTCACAGTTGAGATTGATATATCATTCTAAATTGATTATGTTTATCGATCCTTTTTTTTCTGGTGGTGGTAATAATTTGTGCTAATGCAATACACTCTCATAGTTATTCTTGTACCTTGGCCAAAATAAGAGAATAAGGCATTAGTAATAAAATGTATTGAAACTTACCCAGAATCAAATAGGATCAAATCAGAGCATTCTGATTGAGTTGGGTAATGTCAAAATGTGTGTATATGTGTATTTGTGTGTGAGTGTGCAAATGTATGCATAACTCTGGTAACTTCACAAACCACTAGATCTCACAGAAAGTTTTGGATTACATCCTTATAAGTCTTCTCAATTTAAAGACGGGGAGTGGGTACCTACTGGATGTTGTAGTGAACATCTTACTTATCATGTTCTACCTAGAGCATCAGTGAATCTTCAACAGATAGGACTGCTTTTTTTCTCACACAAAATGACAAGGAGAAAAATATGCCTAAGTTCATACATATTATTGAGTGCCTCATAATGCAACTATAAAACTCTGCAAACCTATTTGGGGTAATTCTGAAGCGAGAGCCAAGTGCAGACCAACAGGAACTGTGATAACAACATCATTTGGCTAATGTGCTGTTTATGTATACAAAATGCTTTGCAAATGGTAAGGGGAAAATCACCAGCAGAATAGTTTCTAAAAGCATCTTAGTTTTCTAAAGCCATACTTATCTAAAATTGTAACAAAGAACAGCAGGAGGTGTGTGACAATGAAGCCAGTACAAAATGAACGAAGTTTCAGCCAAATGTCAAAATATAAGGAAGGAATTTCTGAGGCAAAAGAAAAAAAATTGTATTGGGAAATGGGAATACAGTAGTTTTATAGAGATTTGGAACTTTAAATTATTCAGAACTGGTACAATCAAAACTAAAACACGTGCATGTGTACCATCTGCTTGCCTCCAAAGAGAAGTCTTTGGAGAATTAATTTCAGCTGCCAGAGTACCAGGACGGGAAAACTAGTCTCTAGTTTATCTGAATCATTACTTGAAAACAGGAACTCAAGAACAGGGAAGAGAGTTGGGCCGTCTGGCTCTGTCTCCATGGAGAGATATTCCCTAGAGAATTCAACAGCTGCAGAAAAATATGAAGATAGATACAGAGAAATGAGGTACAGGCTGCAAAGTCAAATTTAGGCTAAGTGAAGTGTTTTTGGTTCAAATATATTTTAGAGTGGTTATTAGGACTTAGAGATTTAAATTGTCTCATGAAGATTGTTATAGAGGTAAACTAAGTTTTCTGGTAATGATACATCATAGTTTGTTAAGTCATGCCACTTCTAAACATTTATTTTTGTTTATTCTCTACTTAAAAGAAAATAGAATCTGGTATTTTCTGTCCAAATTGTAAAATGGAGAATCAAAGCTCTTGGGAGTTATCAAGTCCCAGGTTCTAGTAGTCTTTATTTAATAGCATTAGTGTTTCCAGTTGCGATACTAATGGACATGGCTACTTTAGTAGCCTTTGCTTTCAGAATACACTGGTCAACAAATGTGTTTCTCAGGTAAAAGAACATAAGGAAGCATGAATTATAGGTCATGATTTTAAGGACTTTAAAATTTAAATAGTAAAAATTGAACACACATGTTTAAAAACTTAACCATGTAGGATATTTATAGCAGTTCAAAAGATATCAAAAGATGACATATGATCAATTTTCAAGTAAGTCTACATATTATAAGCATCGCCTATTCAACAAAAGATACAATCAAATATTGTCACAGTAGTCCAGAATATTCAAAATTTGTGAGCCATATTATTGACAAATAGCAATACTGAACATGTATCCATAGAGCACACACTCACATAGCAAAGTATTTAAGATTAGAACTGAAAAGTCACAAAATAACACATTTACTAAAACAACATTAAATTGAGATGTGAAACATTACATTATCTATAAAATTATATACAGCTTAAATAATAGAGACTCAGGAATATAGACTGGATATATGAAAGCCAACTAGTGAGTCTCCATTACTCATCTCAGTTTTTTTTTTTTTTAATTCCTTTCCAATTGGGAAATTTGTATATGTGAAAATAGATTAGATTAAAATGATATGCTTGGTAGTGATGCTTACATATTAATGGTCATATATAATGCCTAGTGGCATTATACAAGATTTTTGGTCAGCATTATCTAATTTCACAACTGCAGTCTGAGTTACATATATTTATCTCATTTTATGTGAGAAAAAAAAGCTTAAGTAAGTATAAGTAAATTAAAATATCAATGCCAAGTTTTTATGATTTACTTGAATAAATGGGATGAGAGAATATGCAATATTTTCCAGTCATATGACACTGCTACACCAAAATCCTTCACAAACTAATTTTCAACTAGAGAGGATATTCTTAGAAATTCAACAATCAATTAATTAGTATCAAAAACTGTAATGTGACAGGCTGGTAGCAGAAGTAAATTGATTTTAGCCTCTGACACAGAAAGATTGAGAAATCTATTGCAAGGAGAGAAACCCAAATCATAGTATTCATGGATTTCAGGGAGTAGATGTGCTCTGGGGTCTTTGTGTGTGTGGTAACTTAAAAACCATCTAATGCAGTTCATTCATTTGTAGATGATAAAATTTAAGGTTTAAGAATTAGCTACATAGAACCTCTACATTCATAAATGTGATCATTCTTAAAATATATTTGAACTGTACAATTTTTGCAGAAGGTCTTCAAAAATTATTTGGGAAGCATTAGTCTCAGGCAAAATCAGAGAAAAAAAATAAATTTAGAAAAATCTTCAATATATGAAGCTGAATTTATCTCACATAGAGCTTTCATATAAAGTTTATGAATTTGAATGAGTTTTTCTTTTTTAATTATCTTTTTTTTTACTTCACTAAGATATTACTGAAAACTAATCTACTATAAATTAAAGTGTTTCTCCCTACATTCATAGGTGGATTCTATATCAATGCAAGATATCATGGTTTATAAGAAAATACTATTTTTTGGTCATTCAGATGACCAAAAGGTATTTCTCATATATAGGTGGTCTTCCTCTTTAGTTCCTTGCTCATAGTTCCCCCAAATGCCTGGAATTTCCTAAGTGTTAAGAGTGATAAAAGTGCCTTTTGTTATGTGGATGTGGGGAATTTTAGAAAGTACTTAAGAGGGTTGAAATTGTCAATCCCTCCTAACTCCCTTAGCTGGTAAGGGACCGGAGAGTGAGCCAATCTATAAAGGCCAATGTCTTACCCAACAGACCGGATTTCACAGTGTTTTCATATTGGAGAACCAGCATGCTTCTACAAGCCAACATGCATGTTCCCAAGCTCCAGAAGGATGAAGCTCCTTTGTTTGGACCTTGCCTTAGCATCTCTTCATATGGTTGTTGATGTGATTCACACATTTAATTTCCTTTGTAATAAATCAGTAATCTAGAAGTAAATGGATTTCCTAAGTTTGTGAGTCCTTCTAGCAAGTTAATCAAACCCAAGGAGGGGATTATGGGGACTTCTGCTATATACAAGTAACGACCTGGACTGGCATTGGCATCCTGATTTGAGGGAGTTGCTGGAACCTCCGATTTGTAGCACAAATAGCAACTTTGGCATGTGACTTTGGTCTGAAGTGGAGGGCAGCGTCATGGGACTGAACCTTTTATTTGTGAAATCTCATGCTGTCTCCAGTTTGATAGTGTCAAAATTGAGTTGAACTGAGTTGGGACACCCTGCTGGTATCTGAGAATTGTTGGTGTGGAGAATTCCCATATACACATATCCATTGGTATTGGTCCAGGATCCCATTACAAACAATGTCAGTGTGAACATGCAATGTTTATATACCTTAGGTCTGGTCTTAAGTATCTTGAAAACAATCACAGTCCCGAATATGATCTTGAAAAGACATCAGTCTTTGAATATTGTTTTTACATATCTCAAAACTCTGAATTATGTAAATAATATAAAAAATTGCATAAACTAATTGCACATGAATGGAATCTGAATTTGTTCCCATGCAGTTATATACCTCTTTTATGTGCCTGCATTACTAAACAAAATTTTTATTTTTGGTGGCATGAACCAGTTTTTCCATTGATGAATATCCAAATCCTACCACCACCTGTGTGTGAAAATTGTATCATAGGGACTTTGAATCTGACAAAAGTTATGGGATTGTAATATAGGCTTGATGTAAAAGAAAATTAGTTGGCTACAGGCAGGAAGTCAGACCAGAAGGGACAATGGCCTCTTACAATATAGCAACTCCCCTCTGCCTTTGTTCTATCAAGAGGACATTTATTTCTACACAAGCCACCATGATAGTAAAACAGAGACAGTAGATCTGAATCATCTTAAAACTTTGTGGAAGCCTTCAGAGCAATTTTGTTTCCTCAAAGTAAAATAAAAAGTGTTTTTGATTTTCTTAAGCTTCTTCCAGTTTTCAGAAATATTAACATGTAGCATTTGCCTCCATTATAGTCATTAGATAAATGCCAACTTAGTGTTAGAAGAAATGCATTTTCAGCTGAAACGGAGCCAAGTTGTCCTAGTTAGTTATGTTAAAGAGAATCAGAAATTAATCAGTCTACTATTAGGGCACAGCTGTTTTTTGAAATGTTTCTTTGATTTTCAAGAGTTTATGTTTTAAAGAGTTATTATTAAACATAATGGTAAGCCTAGAAGTTGAGAGTAAAGCTCACTTTGAGCAAGCTGGCATTCACAGGAGAACAAAAACAGCTTCTTCCTTCTGGTTATGACCCTTGAGCAAGTCTTTTCTCATCCCAGAGCTGCCAAATGCAGATATTATATTAGGATAGAGTATAAATGTAGAAAAATCAGTATATACTGGGGTAACTCCAAAGTTTGCTATGTTTTTCTAAAGTTCAGAACCTCTAGGAAAGATAACTCCCAAATTATTATTACAATAACAAAATTCATTAACTGAATGTAATGACACAGTAATAGTCTTCAAACCAACAATAAATACCTTTTTATAAGCATTGTGTTTAACTTAATAGCCCTTTTAGCTCAAAGGCAAAGGTTTGTGTCATCCTTAACTGAAGCACATTTATATTGTCTCTTGCTGAGTGCTGAGAGCAGGTTAATGCACTTCCACAATAGTATACGTAAAAGAAAAAAAAAACATGCAACTTTTCTCTCTCAAATGGTTGAGATAGCATTTGCATCAATGTCATGACACATGGTATAATTGGAGGGTTCTGGGCCATGAATGCATATCAAGCTGTTAGACCCTTGATATTTGCTTAAACAGTATGAGTACTAGAAACAGAACAGATGCCCTCGTTTCAATGCCAGTGCATCTCTCCATTCCTTCAAGCTGCCTTTTGAACTGTCAGTTCAATATCTGATTCAGGGTCAGAAACCGTAGAGTTCATTACAGATTCCCTTCCTTCTAATAACCTATGAGTGAAAAAACGCACGCCTGAAATTTATTAATTGTTCCACTGTTTAATTACCCATTTTAAACTAGATTAGTCTGTTTTTAAAAATTACACCTATGTCTTTAATATTTATTCAGAATTCAAGACTACTTTTAGACATTTCTGGAAATGAAGAGTTTTAGAAAAATTCCTAGCAAGTGACAAAGATATAAACAGAACTAGTTGCTGCTCAAAGGAAATGCAACCTGTTCTTTTAAGTCACAAGCAGGTAGCTTAAAATAAAAATATAATGATGATGCTTAGGTTTTGGAATTACACACATAAATAACTAAGCACTTTTATCTTTTTAAGTGAACACACCTTTTCTGTCCTTAATAATTCTGGATATAGACACTGACAACTAAAGTAATGATAAAATAATTATCAAACAAACGGAACCCATAAGGTTCACTGAAATCAAACATTCCCTGCATATTTATCATGATCCCCTTACTGTGTCAAATATCCATATGCATATTTTATTTTTATCTCACAATAGTCCAGTACAATTTTAGCACATATTTTACAAATAAATAAATTGAGACTTAGAAGTTAGGTTTCTGTTTTCCAGATGTGTCAGAGACTAAATGTGAACCCAATTCAGTTTCACATATTGTTCACATTAATTAACCAATACTGTTTCTGACAAGGACATATGCCTAGAATAGGCATCATATAATATAGATACTTAGACTAGACTCAAACTAGCCATGGGTGTTTTCCCCTTAGTGTTTACAGAATCCACATCTATAATACAATGAGGTTTCATGAGATGATCTCTTGGCCCCTTCAATTCTGAAAGTACCATGATACTACTATAAACTAATCTTCTAAGGTCAAATTCACTTATCTCCCTTTCATCCAAAATTATGATTTACCTAAAATCCCTTTTAAATATATACATTTTTTAAAGATTTGTTTTTTATTTATACATACAAACTGGGGTGCAGGCCAGAGGCGCGGGGCGGCAAGAGGGTTCACCAGAGACAGAGAGGGGAGCAGAACAGGCAGATCAGAAATACACTGCTGAGGGGAGCAGTGGGCGAGGCAGGAGCGGTCTGCCGTGCCATGTGGGATTCTCCCTGGCCGGGCATCGAACGCGCATTGCCGCTGCCGACAGCTCCACAGCGCACCGCTTAACCACTGCGCTACCGGGGAGGCCCCCACCTTTTAAATATTATTTTAAATTAAGGTAATATTGGTTTACAATACTGCATATAACTCAGAAATATAAGATCTCCTTCCCACAGATGTATGTTACCTAAAGTCCTTTATTCAATCATAGAAAGCTATACTCCAAAGTAATATATTTTCAGGGTCCACTCAGTGCAATTCGAACACTTCATGGAAGTCACATAAGCAAACATTTCTGGGTCAGCAGCAGTGGTTGCAAAATCAAATAAGGTGCTGAAGTCCATAGAATTCTAAGTGTAAGCATCCAAATGTCAGTTAACAGCTGACTGAGCAAGAAGTTCTGAGACAGTACTGAAGAATTTATACAAATAATTTTCTTATACAAAAGTAGTTTTGTACATTATTTCCCATCAGAAAAAGATTGTTCATACCCATACCTAGCTAATACCATTCACATAAAGGAGATACATTTATTTGTGTTTGTGTATACCTCATTCAAATATATGTATTTAATATTTTGGTTCTCTGTTTCCTGGAGAGAAAAGGAGAAAAAAGCCAGGACATTGTGAATATTAACTTCAGTATTTCTTCTTATATTATATTTATACTTCATAAATTTCTAAATACTTAAAAATATAGGTTAGAGGGGCTTCCCTGGTGGTGCAACAGGTTGAGTCTCAGCATTATGAAGCTATCCGCAGCCACCGCAGCATGCGCTCTATCCCCAGTCAGAGAGCTTCCCACATGGCTCAGCGGACCTGTCCTGCCTCACCCGCTGCTCCCCTCAGAAGTGTATATCAGTAGATCCACCTATTGTGCTCCCTACTCTGTCTTCCGTGAATCCTCTTACCACCCCTTCACCTTTGGCCTACACCCCAGTCTTGTATGCATAAATAAATAAACCTTTAAATATATATATATATATATATATATATATATATATATATATATATATATGGATGGATGTTAGAGCTTGCATTTAGAACTCAGCATTTTATGTAGTATTTTAAAATGGGAAGTCACAAATTCTGTAGTGTGTAAGAAGTACAAAGGAAATGGAAGATTTAATTCAGAATTAAAATTTGGGGAAGCAATTTCAAATTTCTGCTGATATTTCTAAAATTATATGGTTATTAATGAATGTTAATCTTTTTATACATTTCTTCATTTTTAGGAAAATTTAATCCATACACCCCCATTTCCCATCCTATGAAACAGAACTCAAAAGCGTGAAATAGTATTTTCACCTACTGAGTATATTGAGTATATTTTTATACACTAACATCCTGTAGATTTTCTTTTTCAGAAATAACTAGCCCGGGGTGGGGGGGTGCAAAAAAACATGAGGAGAAAAGCATTTCTTCAAAATTGATATCAAGGTATTTGTCCACGCCTCATCTTCTGTAATATAACCCTGGGGGTCTATATAGCTGTTAGATAGATAGATAGATAGATAGATAGATAGATAGATAGATAGATAGATAGATAGATAGATAGATAGATAGATATAGAATTATTTACAAAGCTTCTAAAATTGATCCTCCTACTGATGAATTTAGAGTCTATCTTAGAACAGACTTTGTGATACTTTTAAAATGTAACAAAACCTTCCATGCCCATGCTTAAAAACCATAACTTTCCAGCAGAAGTTAGGCAAAAGCCCTTAGACATCATTTAAAGATTCTACAGTTTCTAGTACTCTTGCTATCTACTGCATTTTCCCTTTGCTCACTTGGCCTCAACATCATCGGCTATCTTTCTTTCCTTGAAACACATAAGATTTGTACTTGCCTGAGGGATTTGCACAAGGTCATCACTCTGCTTGAGATGTGTTCTTTTTATATATCTTCATGACTCTCTCATGGTCTCTCTGATTTTTACTCAAGTTTAAAATTGCACTATTTTCTGGTATATCTGCACACTTCCCTGCTTTAGTTTTCTTCTTAGTAGTTATCACTCTGTATTACTTTATGACCTACTATTTTTATAATAAAACATTTTAATTTAAGTAGAACACAATTTTATGAAATCAGGAAATTTTATGTATTGTGTCATATTGTGTCCCTGTTAACTCTAAGCTATAGTGGTTCCAGACAATAAGCCATACACACACACACACACACACACACACACACACACACACACACACTTAATAAAAAGATGAAAATAAGATGAATTATAAATAAATTAAGGTCCCTAAAATAAAATAAATAGATTACACACACACACACACACACACACACACACACACACACACACACTTTCTTAAACTGGGACAGTGACATTAACAAGATAGAGGGCTAGGAAACTATGGGAACTTGTTCTTTCATGTGAACGTTAATTAAATAATCAGAGGCTGGCTAAAATAATTTTAAGGGGCTCTATAAATCCTATACTCAAATATCTTAAGCAACCAAGAAAAATAATACATTCAAAAGGAAATTTGGGGGTATTTGTACTCTCCATTGCTTCACCTCCTCCTTGGTGCAGTACAATTGTGGCATGGTCTGGAGGAAGTCCTGGCTCTGAACTCAGTTCCTTTCTGTAAACCAGAGAGAACAGAACAGACCTAATTTCTTTGCCAGAGGGATGGAGCTCTGTGTCACCTGACTAGAAGTTTAGACAGCCAAATGCAGCATAGCTAGGCTCACTGTCCAGTAAAATACCCAAGAAAGTTACAAGGAGACTATAGACTAGCAGACACCTGGCTCACAAGATTACTGGTTGAAGAGCAGCTTAGGCTACAAGAAGGAGCAGTAATGAGTCTCTTAGGGAAATTAACACCTTGGAAAAGTAACCATATATTCAGGGGAATAAGAAATAGGGAGCCATATATGTCTAGGGAAGACATGAGCAGAAAAGTCCTGAAAGAACTATGTCCTAACAGTAAGTTGATTCCAAGGCTCAAACATGAACTGCTAACTAGTGAAAATCATCTCTGCAAAAAGCCAGTCTTCAAATACTGGAAGTCAATGGTTAATTTTCTCAAATTCCCAATTTTCAACAAAAAAATCACAAACTATACAATGAAATAGGAATATGGAAATTCAAAGGAACAAATAAATTCCAGAAACCATCCCTGAATAACCCAGGAACGGTACATACTAGACAAAGAGTTTAAAACATGTCTTGAATGAGCACAGAGAGCTAAAGGAAAATACTGACAAAGAACAAGAAAACCAAGTTACTACAGTAAGTAATAAACCAAGTAATATAGTAATTAACCAAGTAATATAGTAATATATAACAAGAACTGGAAAACCAAGTTAATATAGTAAGCTGTTATGTAAAACTTACAGTTAATATTATACTCAATGATGAAAGACTGGAATTTTCCCCTTTAAGATCAGAAGTAAGGAAATGATGTCCACTTTTTATCACTACTATTCATTATAGTACTAGATGTCCTACCTAGTGCAAGTAAGACAGAAATAAAGGAATCCAACTTTAAAAGAAATAAGCAAAGCTATCTTATTCACAGAAATGATTTATATGTAAAAAACCCTCAAGATTCTATATTAAAAATAAAAACCTGCCTGGAATAAAGGAAATATGTCCATTTTTGTATTTGCCATTCTGACTCCCTTTACTAGACATAATTCCCTCAAATGCCTTCCATTTTGCTGTAAATGGAAGTGATTTTTATGGCTGAATAGTATTCCATTGTGTGCATATAACCCATTACCATGATTCAACCATTTATTAGAAGGTACTTAGGTTGTTTTAATGTCCTAGCTATTGTAAATAATGCTACAAGAAACATTCTAGAGCATATAATTATTGAGTTGATGATTTCATGTTCTTGAATAGATGTCCCAAAGTGGAATTACTAGATCATTTTTGGGTTTTAAAAATAAAACTTGCTTTCTAGAATGATTTGTCAATTTACAGTGATGTATTATGGGTTATCTTTCTACACATCATTTCTAGCATTTGTCATTGTAGGCCTTTTTAATATGTGCCATTCTCATAGGTTTAAGATGACATATCATTGTCATTTTGACTTGTATCTCTCATTAAAAGTAGTGATGGACATCTTTCCATGTATCTATTGGCCTTATGGATATCCTCTTTGGTAAATTTTCTGTTCAAATCTGCTGCCCATTTATTAATTTTTTTGTCGTTGTTGTTAAATTCAGCAAATTGTGCATATTTTGGATATCAACTTTGTCAGTTGTGTAATGTGTAAATATTTTCCCATTTAATAGGATGCCTGTCAATCTTCTTATATTTTCTTTTGCCATATAAAACCTTTTAATTTGAGAAAATTCAAATGGTTTTTGCTTTGTTTGCTTTTATTTCTATTCTTGTGAGTGCTAAGTCTCAAAAGACATCTTTATCATTGAAATCATGGACCATGCCACAATGTTTTCTTTTATGTTTTATTGTTGAAGATCTTATATTTAACTTTTTAATGCATTTTAGAATTTTGTGCATGAAGTTAGAGAATGATCCACCTTCATGTAACTGTCCAGTTTTCCCAGCACCATATGTTAAAGAGACTCCCCTTTCAGCATTTTATCATTGTGGCTCCTTCATCATGAATTAAGTATTGATATATATTTGCATTTATGCCTGCACTTTCGGTTCTGTCCCATTGATCCATCTGTCTATTTTTAGGCCAACACCATGCTGTTCTAAGTACTGTTGCTTTAGAGCATAAAAGCAGGTAATACCATGCCTCCATTTCTCTCTTTTCACTTCAGGACTATTTTAGCTATCTAAGGTGTTTTATGATTCCATATAAATTTCAATATAACTTTTTCCATTTTTTTGAAGAATATTCTTCACATTTGATGGAAATTCTATTAAATTTATATATTGCTTTTGTTAGAATAGTCATTTTGACTATATTGATTCTCCCCATCCATGATACATTTTTATGTCATGATCTATTTCTATTAATAACACCTTATAGTTTCAGGGTGTCAGTCTTTCACATCCATCACTAAGTTAATTCCTAGGCATTTCATTCTTTTTTAATGATTATGAATGGAATTATTAATTCATTTTTCTTCTTGTTCAATTTGTATATAAAAATGAAATAACATACATTTGAAGAGGTGTGATCCTATACCTCTGAATCATATACAGTGTTGTAAACAATGCTACTTCAATAAAATTATATTAATTAAAAAATAATGCAAAAAAAACAACATATTTTTGTATGTTGATTTTTAACCTGCCCCATTGTTGTATTCATTTATTATTTCTATAGCTTTTTAGTGGAATCTTTAGGGTATTCAGTATATAGTATAACAGTTATGAAAAAGGAGAGTTTTGCTTCTTTTCCAATGGATGTCTTTTATTTCCTTTTGTTGTTATCCAAAAGAACTCTTACACTGCTTTCATTTTTTAGATTCTTTTTTTTTTCTCTTTGTTATTCTGTTTGTGTGCTCTCAGTCACTGTGCCTTCAAGCTTGCTGATTCTATTATTTGAACTTGTCTACTGCTGAGGCCCTGATCATATTTTTAAATCCAGTTATAGCATTTTTAGAGCCATTAATTCTATTTGTATCAGTCTCATGTTTTCTATAACTTTATTGTGTTGCTGCTTTTGAGCATCCATTGTTTTTCTTAATCTGACAAGCATTGTTGTAATCATTACCTTGAACTCTTCATCAGGCATATTCTGCAGTTCTGCTGGAGTGAGGCTTCTCTCAGATTTGGTTGGGTTTCTTTTGCTTGTTTCATTCAGCATTTGTGGTATATTAGTCTGTCTCATCATTTTTGCTTTTTATTGGTTGTAATAGTGAGATTCCTTTTCTTTGTTTGGTAAATTGGCTTTATATCCTACAAGTAGCTGGGCATAATCCTAGATTTTATATCTGGAATTTTTAGGTGTCTATCATTTCATAGACTGCTATACCTGTTTAAGTGACTGGGGCACAATGCCCTCCCTAACGGGTATGTAGGAATAAGGGCAGTAGAACAGCAAAATATCACCTCTAGTGATCACGAAGTGTTCAAACTTCCTACTGTGCTACAGCTACCAAAACTGTGTTGTCATGATCCACACTGACCCCTTCAGCAAAATAATCTCATGCCAGTTTTAACCTCTAAACTCTGGTGGAAGAGTAGATAATGTCCTGGATAGGGAAGATAGCTAAAATAGAGCCACACCCAGGAAATGTTCTCTTTACCTTTCTATTATCGACCCTCACACTGGGACACTCAGGCTTGTTTCAATCCAGGTGCTTTAAACTTTGTTTAATGAGTCTTTGGTAGTAAGCTCTGTTTTGATGTTGATATATTTTTCACATATTACAGTAAATAATTTTTTATTTATTTAGGCTCATTACAATGAATTAGCAGGAGCAGAAGTCAGATTGAAAGGACGTAAGAAAGAATAATCAGACACAGTGAGTACAGACAACTCTTCAGAAGTTTTGTTAAGAAGAAAATCAGACATCTCTTCCTTAGTGTCAGACATTTTGACTAAGATAGCGTGCTATATATCACAGAAATGTATCACATTCCTACAAACTTCACATGCCAAGAGAGCTATGTATGAATAACAGGGGCATCTGAATTCTTTTCTAATGAGATAAGCCATGAGGAAATAGAAATATTTTTGTTCTTATTAAAAGGAGAATATGCTTTTAAAATCAAAACTGACCCAATTATCAAAATATTATTGTTTATCATACACATTTTCAGAATTCACTTTGTCCTTTTTTATCTCTGATGTAGTTCTCCTGAAAAGTTGGGTTCTTTTAAACATGCTTGACTCTAAGTTTTCTCTGAACTTCTATTTTGTTTTTCTTCTATGAATCCAAAGTAAATTGGGAGTGGGGGGAGGTAGGAAAGAGAGAGAGGAAATTTAAATAAAAAGATTTTTCCTTTGTTTCTAAATGGGAGCTATAATAACATGTTTATAAAAATGAGAGTGAAATAGATCAATTATAGGAAACATAAAGAAAAATTAACTCTTGGAGACATATCCTTAACTAAATGAAAGGAATGAGCCAACAAAGGGAGGAATTGGTTTTAGATAGAACCATAAAGATTCATCTAAGACAGTGATTCCCCAAAATACACTTATCTTCATATTCACTTACACTTACCAGAGAACATTTGGCAATACTTGGCGACATTTTTGATGGTCACAAATAGGGGGAGTGTTTCTACTAGCATGTAATGGATAGAGGCCAGCAATATTGCTACATGTCCTACAATGCACAGAATAGCTCCCACAAGACAGTATTATCCAATCCAAAATATCAACAGCACTAAGATTGAGAAATCCTGACCTATGTAAGAGAGGATATAGGGAGATAAAGTATGTGACTACAAACGCTGGTGTCCTTTATTTGTGAAAATGTGACTCAAATTAACTAAAGGTTTCCTGCAATAAAAATAATAATTAACAAAAGACAAAGGCTATGGAGGTAGAGAGTTGAATTTTACTAGTTTCATGAGTTTTCTTTATCAAGCAAATTCAAAGAAATAAAAGGTACAAGAAGATTGAGAAACTATGCAAACAAGTGATTATAATGATTGATCATGGAATTTAATGCATCCCCTTCCTTACTCAGATTAAATTCTGTGGTAATAGAATGAGGAATAATGAAATTTGATATGACATTTGTATTGGTATAGCAGGTTGGGTCAGATATGAGTTGAAAGGAAGTTGATGTGAAGGAAGTTGCATCAGAAAGGGATTTTTAAAATATTTTCATTGAGATAAAGTTGTTTTACCTCATTGTTTGTATTTTTAAAGTATAGGATCCTCCCTTCTGGTGATGTCATCATAGTGCGCCCACCACCAAGACCCATAGTCCATGACCATAGTCCACTGTACTCTCTCCTTACTTCATGTTCACCATTCCCTCTTTCTCCTCCCCTCCGATTGCCTCAGTTCTATAGTTAACATTCAAGGACTAGTTTTTGAGTTTGGTTTTATCTAACCCTTTGCCTCGTTTCTCCTTATTCCACATTTAGGTGATGCTATTTGGTATTTGTTTTTATCCTGATTTACTTCACTAGGCAGAATCCCTTCCAGCTCCACCTATGCTGCTGCAAATGGCAATAGTTTATCATTTTTGATCACTGAGTAGTATTCTATTCAGTGATGTCTTCACAGATAACTTCTTCAACAGCAAGGAAAACAAAATAGAGCATAAACAATTGGGACTCCATCAAACTAAAAAGCTTCTTCACAGAGAAAGGGATTATTAAATTAAGATTATGGAATTGATCTAACTTCAGCTGAGAGATGGTAGAAGGTGAGATTGCTCACAGGGAAATAACTTTCAAGGTCTTAATGGCTAAGATGCTGAAGATTTTTTGTTTGTTTAAGTGTTGAAATAGCTAAGATTCCTGATAGGGTAATATTAGAAAAAGTTGTTTGTGAATAAGCAGATAAAACTATTGAGAAAAGAGAGAATGCATCTGGAGTCAACAGATAACAAATGTGAGGAGCAATGGGTGATATTGTATAATGATGTGAGAGGCAAAGCTAGAGGATATTAGGGAAGAAACGGCTGAGGGAAGAAATTGGAGATTAAAGATATCTACCTCCTTTCTGCCTAGAAGTAAAAGGCTGATCAGAGAAAAACATTACCACATGAGAGAGTTCAGGGAATGCTTTGTTTTTATTGTGTTGCCATTTTCCTTAGAGAAGAACAGTGATGGGGATTTTTATCCTCAGGAAAGAGTAGAGAATTGGGAATAAGTGGTGGGTGACCTGGAAATCTAGATGTTCTTGTAGCAGACAGATACAAGCAATAATAAAGCACATAATGCACTTGGTCCTAGAGGTTCCAAAGTGGATAGACATGACTAGACTGTAAATATTGCTATATAAGGAGGGGTGGGGTTCTCAGCTATTTCTTTATTCCTGATACAGAAAAGAAGTGCTGGGAAAAGTGTGGCCATCACTCTCATGCTTTGGTTTTCTATTAAACCATGTAAAGAGGGGTGGTTTTATTCTCAATATATGTGATTCTTGCTGGTCCCAGTTGACAGACTTAATAATAGCTGGGAAAACTGTTGCTAATTAATACCCTTTGTCAACTCTCTCTTATTGAATAAACAAACTCCTTACATACGGTTAGATAAAGGGCAAATGATATTACAATAAAATGGATAAAGATATGAGATTAGAATTTGCAAAATGCAGTCACTTTTATACTTGAAAAATAATACAGCTCTTGGTCTGGTGTCAATTACTGATAGTCAAGATGATAGGATGCTACATAAGCATTCTATTAATCATTGGTAAAATGGGAATAAAAATCTTATATATTGCACAGAAATATATGAGGACTATGTAATATAATTTTTTAAAAAAATTCTTAGCATAGAGTCAGGTAGATGGCAAGTATAAAGCAATGTAGTCATATTTGTTAACTATATGCATTAATTTAGAAAGAAATAAAAGTCCAGTTGAATTAACATGTTTAACCTTACAGCTAAGTATAATAACAAGATACAATTTTTGACCTACCCAGCAGACAGAAAAATAAAATTTTGATAAAATCTACTTTTTTAGTGATTCTATGGTAAAACAAACTCATGTATTATTGGTGGTGACTGAATTTGGCATTGCCTATTTGGACAATAATATGTGAACATTCATTAATATTCAAAATGTATATATTCTTGAATTCATCAATTAAAAATTTAGGAAACTGATCAAATGGGAATGAAGGCAAGAAAATGTCATAACTTATACTCTAGTCTGTTTATCTTACTTACACCCAGACGATGAAAATTTACTCTCAAGGTTTTAAGGTGAAAAGAGCAGTGTGTTTCCTCACAGCAGCTGGAGGCTGGAAGCAGCAGGGAAGAGGACCAGTAGCCTGCCAGCAAGAGTGGCAGTGAAAGGGAGCAAACGCCAGGGGGACAGCAGGTCAGGAGCTGGCAACACCATAGGCAACTCTGGAGGGAAGTGGGGTCTGAAACAGCCTCATTAAAACCTGATGCTGGAGGGCTGTGGATGCTGGAGAGAAGCAGATCTTTAGTTTTTAAAACCAAGGACTGACTGGATCAAAAATCCATGTTCTGCCACCTCTGCTATAAACTGACCTGAGGCAAGTTATATACTTCCCTGTGCCAAAAATGTGTCACTTATAACACAGGGAGAAGCAGAGGGCTCATCTCCTCTGGGTGTCTTTATGAGAATTAGATGAGGTGGATTTAAGTGCCTATATGACTCCTGGAACATACTAACCAATCTATAACTTTCTGTTAAATAAAAAATAAAGTAAGTTGCAGAAGTACTAGTGGGAGATGGTGTTTTTCCTTCTTCCTTTTGGCTGAATGCATTGTCTCAGAATGAAAAAGTAGTACTTGAGAATGTACCATTGGCAGGACAAGCACAGTTGAAATTAGGGCAAATAAACTACAATAGATTGCAATGTGGGTCCTCAAGTGGCCTGATGTTATTAGCCCTATTATTAACAAAAAATAGATTATGAACTGAAATAATAATACCCACTAGCTGTAGAGTACTGAACAAGTATTTTACTTGTATTGTATAATCTATACAGCATGTATAGGAGGTACTTTTAGCCACAGTTGATAAATGGGGAAAACTTAGATTAAGCAAATGTGTCAGTGAGTTTTCTAAAGTCAATCACTTAATAAGCTGATAGTCATGAATCAGCCTGCTTTGGGTCTAATTCCAACATTTAACCCTTTACTACTCTGTACCTTCTCCATCATATGGCTTAGTCTGAGAACACTGCATTTTTATAGGTTCATTCTGTTATTGAGCAATATAGCTAATAGTCCACTGGTGTTTTAGGGACAGAAAACACAAAAATGGTTCTATTTTGAATATTTTTACTATAGGAGAACCAGTCTAGATTTCAAAAGTAACACATACAAAGTCAGTCAAACCAAAACAAGAAGTAAAAAGCACTGGTCACATAAGAAGTGATCTTTTGGAAAACAGTCTTATTAACAAGATTCTGGGGACCAATTTAATGGCTAAGATTCAAAATATCAGAAGGACTAAGGTTGCCCCTATTTCATGGATTAATCCATATGAGGCAGGTTTAATTAGAGAGGAAAAGTCAACTGATTTTCACTTGCCTTTCTACAACATTTTAACTACTTTAAATTGTCCAGATTATAATAAAATCAAATTTAAGTGAATGTTATATCCATTCACATGTGCCCTCTGTTTATTTCCCAGGGAAGTATGAGTAATCTCATTAGTTTTTCTTAAACTGACAGATTGATATTACACACAACCTTCAGCCTATACTTTTTAAATTCTCAGTATAACTAGCTGCATAGAGTATACATTATTAAACTTCATTTTCACTGATGCTTTTTTAAGATTAAGGTGTTAAATATCAAATTTAAATATACTGCTTCAATACCACTAGGTAGCTAACATTTCAAAAGCTATTTAACAACATTTTATTTACCTAAGGAGAACATAACTAAATCAACAAGATTAACCTCTAGATAACAGAAAAAAAAAATGTGTTACCATTTGATCCTCAAAATAAGTGGTGCATTAAAAGGCTAATGTTATTCCACCAAAAAATAATCTAAAATACATGGTCATTTTCTTCATCTTACTCTCTATTCGAAATTTATTAAATATCAAGATTAAGATTTTTATGAAAATTTTACTAACCCTTGACTGGGAAATGTAGTTTTTTGCTTTTAATCCAGTTTATAATTCAGTATTTACACTATGTTTTCAAGTTAAGGCAACTGAAAGAAATGTTTTTTTTGTTTTCTTTATCTAATTATAACTACCAACTACTAATTTTAGCATTACATTATGCCTTAGATTATACTTAGTAACCTTTGATTGAAATTCATCTTCTTCTCTTAATATTTATCTTTGTATATAGTTTGACCAATATTCAGTGGATTGTCATAGCTTTCTTTCATTTCAGGTATATCAAATAACAATTTGTTAGTTCTGGTCTGAAGACAGAATTATATAAGTTATCTTCCATATTTCATAAACGGCAAGGAGGAAAGTAGGGGACAAAGTATTCTTCCTGAATATAATTTTAATAAGAAAACAAGCTTTATTTTGGGTCATTTTATGATATATTATGTTATATGTTAAATTATGGAGAATCAAAGAAATAGAGTGACTTATTCCCTCTTTCAAAGGAATTTTAATCATGAAGAAAGAATAATATAAATTATATGAATAAAAGTTAAAGAAGTTTAGATAGGAAGAATATATTTCTATCTGGGTTATTGTGGTTGTCTTTATTTGTCCTAATTTTAATAACATAAATATTTTTATTTTTTTATATTTTTTTAAATATTTATTTATTTATACATACAAGCTGGGGTACAGGCCAGAGGCGTGGGGTGGCGAGAGGGTTCACCAGAGACAGAGTGGAGAGCAGAACAGTCAGATCAGAAATACACTGCTGAGGGGAGCAGCGGGCGAGGCAGGAGAGGTCTGCCGCACCATGTGGGAATCTCCCTGGCTGGGCGTCGAACTCGCATCGTGAGCTGCCGACAGCTCCACAGCACAGCGCTCAACCACTGCGCCACCAGGGAGGCCCAATAACATAAATATTTTTAAATATAGTTATGTGTATGTTAATAATGGAAATTGAGAGAACATACATATTTTGGGGGGATGAATGGAAAATAAAAATGAACACAGCATATGGGTTTATATAATTCTGTAAAGAGGCATTCTAAAAGTTTGTTAAATTGGACTTGCATAGCCTAACTTTTTAGAATACGCTGGAAAGTTTTCTTTTTAATGATATGTCTGAGAAACAAATATCTACTTCCTCTTTTATTATACTCTTGAATTGTTTTTACAGTCCTAAATATCTTGAGATATTTATGACAGTCTTCACTTATAAAAAGAAAATTAATATTTGTTTCTCCATTAACATGGTGAAGATTTAATTATACCTTTTTAATTTATTTCCATTTGTGTTTGAAAAGAAAATTATTTTCATCTAATTTTCAGGTCACCCCACCCATATTGCATTTGAAATCTGTAATATCAGAAATCCAGTGAAATGCTTTAACTAATCAAGCTATATATTCCAGGGGACATTTCTTAATATGCTGCACTGATGAAGCGAGAATATTATATTTATTCAACCATGAAAAATTATTTGACTGTCATATACCTCAACTGCTCCATTATGTGTTGATCACCAGAAGAATAAAAAATAGAAAATTAAATGTGATTAGTTCTTGATGAGTTGAAATTCCTTTAACAGACATTGAATGGAAAAAAATTCATACTAATAGTTACAATCAAGCTTTTAGATTTTTTTCCCAATGAGAGTAGTAGTCAATAAATGTACCTGAAGTATGCTCACATTCTAAAAGACATAAAAATAGCAGCATATAGCGTCAGAAAGTGGAATTATTCCCTCTGTATTGTGTGTTTCATTAAGGGGAGCATGAATTTTTAGCAGGAAAACTTGTAAGTAACTATGCCAATTAGACTTTTTTTGAAAACTGTCTACAGTCACATACCTAGAATTTGTCAATAAGTTGAGTGTAAAGATGTAGAAAGTGATAAATTATAAGATTTTAAAGTTATTTTGCAGCTGAAGCTGAACAAAGAATGGCTAAAAAAGCTGAAATAAAAGGGGGAAATGCATAATTCAACTAGGTAAGACATGATTATACTATGCTTAAGCCATTGTCAGTATCTGGGAAAATATGTGGGAATTTTAAAAGGCCTGATAATTACAGTCTCACCTCGTTTTGGCAGCCCTATAATATTCATTTTTCTGTTTCTTAGATGCAGAATTCTATAGTGTTGGAATTGAATGTCAAATGAAAAAAATCCTGTCAGTGCTCATATACCATATACAGATTTTTTTTTTACAGATGAATTATTACAACTTCATGTTTTGCTTCTCTGCCTTCACAGTTATTTCACACATACTTTTTGTGAGTAGCTGTAAATGATGAAGCATGGAAATTTCACAGAACTCACTAAGAAGTGTGAAATCAAGTTTGAGATGTTGAACATTGTTAATTTATTTGTATCATTGGTAAAGGTAGGGCGACACAATTGGGATAAAGACATATGTCAAACAAGGGGAGAGGGAATAGGTAAATATCAAACATTATTAGGACCCACCCATCTCCTCCACTGAAATCTGTGACACTTGTCTGTAATCAAGCAAGCCATAAATACCAACAAACGTTAATACCATATATTTTCAGGGAGTTTACAGTCCAGTTAAAAGAATATTTGTAAGCATATTTATAGAAGCACCAATGTAGACTACTAGTGAAGGACTTACCTGAGCACAGAGTAAATTTTTAAGGCATCCATCTTTTAGTGCTAGCTAAGCCATTTAAATTTCTCTGTGTGAATCAGTTGATACTTCTGTGAAATGATTGTGTCTTTCTATGTACATCTGTATACAAGCATATGTTATGATAGGTAAATAATATATTAATAAATACTATATACATAATTAAATAATATATTACATCATATATATTCCTCTGGAGATTCAGAGATAGTCTTATTTCAATTTTCCAATTTTTAATTTTTTTTTAAATACTTATTTCTTTATGCATACAAGCTGGGGTGTAGGCCAAAGGTGTTGGGTGGGGGTGGTGAGAGGATTCACCAGAGACAGAGTAGGGAGCAGCACAGGCAGATCAACTGAAGAACACTGCTGAGGGGAGTAGCAGACAAGGCAGGAGAGGTCTGCTGCACCATAGAGGATGCTCCCTGGCCGGGGATCAAACTCATGTTGCAGTGGTTCCAGGCAGCTTCATAGTGCTGCGCTTAACCCATTGCACTATCAAGGAGGCCCTAATTTTCCAATTTTTTAAAACAGGCTTGAAGTAACACTATAAAATATCAGTCTTCATGGCACAAACTTTATATTTTGTCATCATAGTATCATTTGTATAAAAATAATACCTCATAGAGGGCCTAGACTACAATGAATATATGATATTAGTGAGCTTGCTTATTCTTCTGATTACATTTATTTCCATGAACATCTCTCCTGATATAAAGATGCTTTTATTTTATTTTATTTATGTAATTATTGTTAACAGTTCCCTAGTTTATAAGGAGAGTTGAAGAATGGGCAGATAGACAAATTGGAGTAAAGTTCACTTTGGTTGTTTTCTTTGGAATACATATACATATATATATATATATATATATATATATATATATATATATATATATATATATATATATATATATATATATATATATATATATATATAAATGTGTTTGATATTGATTTACAATGCTGTACATGATTCTGAGGTAAAGGATCATACCCTTCAGGTAATATTACCCCACCCCACCTATCAACAAGGTACCTGTAGTTCTCCACCACAGTCTACTATGCTTCCACTCCACTTTGCTCTCCCCCGCTCCATCTTGTATGTTCAATTCTACAGCTTTCTATTTGCATTTCAAAGAGGTATAATTTTTTGAAATATTTTTTTTAAGCATATAAGAGCTGGGGTATAGGCCACAGGTGTGGTGGGGGTGAGAGGATTCACTCAGACAGAGTGGGGAGCAGAACAGGTAGAATGACTGAAATACACTGCTGAGGGGAGCAGTAGGTGAGACAGGAGAGGTCTGCTGTGCCATGTGTGTTAGCTCCTTAGCCAGGGATCCAGATCCAACTCGTACTGCAGTGGCTGTGGATAGCCTCATAGTGCTGAGAGCCAACCCCCTGTGCCACTAGAGAGGCACCCAAAAGGCACAATTTTTAAGAAAAGCTTAGTACAGAGCACAAAGATAGAAAAGTAGTAGAAAAATGAGGTGCCTGAAAGCATATCAAAAGTTAGACTATAAAATAGGAAATCGAGGACTTATAATAATACAGGGAATATTATGATGCTGTCAATTAATTCTCTAGCTTCTCTTTATGATAACTGTTCAGGTTCAGATCCAAGTATCAGAAAACCATAGTTTGTTGTTTTTGAGAAAAACATAAAAGTTATCCAGTCTAAAACTTCTCTTTACAAATAAGGCAAAGGAAGTATCAATCAAGCCAATGACTTACCCAAGATCACCTAATGCGTTCAAAACATATAATGAACTCATTACATAAAATAAGGAAAGTGTACTGAAACAAGATTCAAATCTTTAAATCATTTATATCTGAAAATATAACCTCCTTGATTTTCTAAAACTTAGGAAAACAGGCTTGTGAAGTTTATTTTTAAATTTCTTCACATACAGACTAGATACTGTACTATTGATATCATATATGTAAGGTACAAAAAATCAATAAAATAGACATCTATTCACTCTTTTACATTATTTTCATGGAATTAGCATTAGTTTACCATACTTTGTGATTAAGAGACATAGGGTCACAACTCCTCAGATTTATCAACACGCCAAACCACCAAAGCACCCTTAGTCCTCCATTGTGTCCATTGCGCTCCCTCCCCACACTGTTATCCACCCCCTTCTCACTATCTCTAGCCTCAATCCCACAGTCAGATTCTAGGGTTTATTATCGATTTGGTTTTATCTGACCCTTTGTTTTGTTTCTCTATATTCTGCATATAAGTAGACATGGTATTTGTCTTTCCCCTTCTGATTTATTTCTCTTATCAGTGTCACTTCCAGTTCTAGCCATGATGTGAGAAATGGCAAGAGGTCATCTTTTTTAAAGATTTATTTATTTATGCATACAAGAACTGGGGTGTCGGCCAGAGGTGTGGGGAGATGAGAGGATTCACCAGAGACAGTGGGGAGCAAAATAGGGAGATTGACTGAAATATACTGCTGAGGGGAGCAGCAGGTGAGACAGGAGAGGTCTGCTATGCCATGTGGGAAGCTCCCTGGCTGGGGATCGAACTTGTGCTGCATTGGCTGCGGATAGCTTCATAGTGCTGAGACTTAACCCGTTGCGCCACCAGGGAGAACCAAGATAGCCATTTTAACCATGTTAATTTTTTCAATTCATGTGCACTTTATGTGTGTCATTTTCTATTTCTTTTAACAATGTCTTATAGTTTTCATTGTATAAATCCTTCACTTTCTTTGCTATGTTTACTCCTAGGTATTCAATTATTTTTGATGCAATTGTGAATGAGAATATAAAGAAGGAGAATATGAGTAATTATGTGCTGCAAAATTTATATATCTAGAAAAGGAAACCTGAGCAGGAGCATATGGCTACAGGATATTCTCCAGGTCAACAGAGTTTTCACATAAGGACAAGTGGTTATACAATAACTATCATAGGTTAGTTGGTAATGTTTCAGTATTAGGTGATATGGTATTTATTTTCAGTTGAATTTATCATGATGATAATTTGAATGGTCCTTTCCTCCTTTTTTGTTTATAATTGAGATGAATTATACTAATCTGTAATTTTACCAAGTGTAATGGAAAAGATGTTTCCTTTTATAACAGCATCTTTGACTATATAGAAAGTGTGGGTTCAGTGTGAAAGAGTGTAATAATAATAAACACTACAGTAACTTATTTTGCTTATGAAATGTGATTTAAAAACTGACAATTGTCAAAGGCCATCAATCTAACATACTTTGGCAGATGTTTGAAATTGCAACTTCAAGAATGCATATCCTTGTAAGTGATAGTTTATTTTTACTCAGGGTCCGTCATATGCCATTCCCATTCACACTAGTCTCTGGAAGACGGCAATGATCAGTTAATCACCAGATTCAGAGAATCACCAACTCTCATACTCTTTTATCTGTCAACACAATCTCTTTAACACTGCAAACTATAAAATGCTATTATTCATGTTTAATTATTGTCTGGAAGCACTTTAAACCATTCTTTCAACTTAACTCAGCAAAGTACTCTGTACTGGTTTCTTACTGACTACTCAGCACTAATGATTTTCTCCACCTTATGAAAATGTATTTTTCTGATTGTTATTCTTTAGTTCTCTCTCCTTTTACTGCCTGAAAATACACAAACACACTCTCTCTTCTATTTATATTTACTCGGTAGATTAAATAAATAAATACATATATCCATATATGTGGTTATATATAATACCATCTTTTAATCTATTTTCTGGGGTACTTGGTTTTCTGCTAAAGACTGAAAAGCCACATCAGGAATAGGAAAATTTTCTTAAGTTGTAGTATATCATAAAATGTATTTAACATGATTTTATCTGGTAAATAAATAATCCAAACACTTGAATTTCTAAATGTTGTTTGCTGTGAATATGAAGATAATAGTCAATTATGAATTGGAGTGAAGAACTAGTAGTCTGAGAAGCGAATTCTATCAGGGGAATGTAGGAAAAAAATTGCTTGTAGTTGACTTGACTGATTAGCTTAACCTTTTTTCTCCACTGAGTTCTTTGAATATTTATGTCCTTTTTCCTGCAAATATATAACTTTTAGTATGATCTTACAAATTCCAATCATGTGTTTTGATATTTAATTTTATTGCGAGCTATAAAAAAGGATAAAATCATGATATTTGTGACACTATGGTTGAAATTGGAAGACATTATGCTAAGCAATATAACTCAGAAGGAAGAGAACAAATACCAGATGATTTCATTGATATGTGGAATATAGAGAAAAAATACAAAGAAACAGAAGAAAAACAAAACCCAAAGAAATCCTGGAAATCTGACTCTAGAACTAAGGATGCCAGGGGAGAAAGTTGGGGGTTGGGCATCACAGTTGGGTGGGAACCCGGTAGACTGCAGTGAAGGATCATGGGTAGTCTGGTAACTCTGGTAAGTTGGTGTGGTGTGGTAACATACATCTGTTAAGTGTTATTATACCCTAATCACATACAGTTTGCAAACCAAGGTTATTGCAATAAAAATGATACAATTAAAAATAAACAAATAGATACATTTTTAAAAAACAAAATTTTATCACTTGTTTGATTAAATTCTTACTACTGGGCATCTACTTTAAAATCAGGTTTGATTCCATAATGGTGAAAAAGAAATAAAAGTTTAAAATAAATGTTTACTGGTCAAAAAGAGAGAGCACAGCAAAAGAGATTCTTATTGAAAAGGAATGGAAGTCTGGGTATCTGTAATGAGGCTGCACAAGAGCAAAACAAGATGGTAAATGGGGACAGAAGTCAGTTGACTAATTTTTTTGTGCCCTACATAGGATAGGCTTATAGCTTATTAAAGAAGCCATGCTCTATCTGATGATAATGACAGACAGACAGACAGACAGATACACACACACATGCACACACTCAAGTTATAATGACAAAATATTTCAAATTTATTACAGTCAAGTGTGTCTTCGGGGCCAAGATTCCCTCCTTCAGGCTGAATTCTTTATACTAGCCCAGTGATCTCAAAATTCAATTCATGGCTGAGCATGGCAGGGCCTCAGGACTGTCACAATACTCAGTCAATATCACTACCCTGAACAGGAAGACAGGAGTGATCACAAGTATCAAGCACTTTCAACTGAAATAGAAAAGGACAGTCAGGTGCGTCGATGACCAGAACATGAAGCACTGGCAAGAGCAACTTGGTAACAGAGAAAATGAGTGAAATAAGTTATCTAAGCTGCTGAGTGGAATGCTGGGTCAAAGAGTAACTATCACAATGACAGAATAGTGGGGGAGAGATGGAACTAAAGGTACCTAACAAGGACCTTTTTCAACTGGTGTGTAAATAAAGGTGCTAAAATAGCCCCTGATGAGTTCAATTGCTTCTTTTCTGACTCAGCACCACGGTTACAACTCTCTCTGAATTGATAAGACAGAATCCATTAGAGTTTCAAGCATTTCAGTGAAAGAAATAAATAAAAAGAATAATTAAGTTGTTATTTGATAAATGAAAGGAAAGATTTTAAGTGGCATTAGATTGCAGAATGTCTCCCAAGAGCTATTTATTTTTGCTGCAAGTTCAAGTATATATGTAGACAGTAAGGAGACCCACTATCATAGAGGCCTAAAGTAATAATGAGTGTATCAGATATTCAAACGTAATTGAAGTAAATTAAGTTAGACAGAAAATTTGGGATTTCTTATAGCTCAATCCTTACAGAAAATTGACATGCTTTTCTCAAAGAAAAACTAAAATATGCATCTGTTTATTTTCTGTTGCATATAAGATGACACTGTATTTCTATTCCCAAATCTCTTAATATTCAAATTTCCAATTACCTTATTACCTGTCTGTTTAGGTTAGGCAGTATCTTTGCAGAGGGTTAATTAAACAAGGATATCATTTTTATATATTTCTTATATAACAAAAAAACACGCAACTGGAACTAAATGGTATGTGATATGATATCCTCAGTCTCTGACTATTTTATGTTATTATAAATCTTAGCATATCGAAGGATGAGATGTTATCTGGACAAGATAGTATCAAGAACAACTTCTCCTAAGTTGTACATTATATGGTGATAGCAGTGAGTGGTACTGGGAAATGAATAGAGAACACACTGCAGTATCATTGAGGTTTACTTTCTGTATTTGTTAGGTCAGGTCACTGCCTGACTTTCATGGCTGGCGAATGTCAAGTGATCAATAAAACCTCCTAAGTTTCTGGGAATCAGATTATTCTCTGTGTTCTAGTAAATTACTCTAGGAACGAAATTAAGGGGTCAGGTAAAAGAGGATCATAGATCTTGTCCTTGATCACTACTATCTTTACACAAACATGTAAAACTTAGAGATGAAACCAGGGACTACTCATACATCTAGTATACACCCACCCGTGCCATTCAGCATCTCTTTCCTGTTATATATCAGTCAATAGGCAGAATGATGCCTCAAAGTAACTCAGCAGTTGTGGTGGCTTAGGTTTCCTGGATACATAACAAAGAGGTGAAACTGATTTCTTCTTAACATTTCTTTTCATTCAAAAATATTTTTCATATATTCTCATTGACAAGTGAAGGCATTGCATTTTGTAAAGTGCAATATAGTTCAGAGCATTTTAATAGTTTGTTTGCTGCAAGTTGTTACTACTTTATAGTAGTAGGAGTCTATTATTCCTGCGCAAGTAGGGAAATTAAATTCTGGAGGCAGTCTCATACATACTAAAGGGATTTTTATCTTTTGTATCCTTTCTATCACAAGAAAATTAAGCTTTGTTCATACATATACGTGTATATATGCATGTGCTCCTGTATACACCCACCCCCAACACACACACACACACACACACACACACACACACACACACACACACACACACACGGGGAAACTTGTATATTGGAGGATGGCTAAAGCTCTGTATATAATATGTTCATAAAAATATGTGTTATATTACACAATTGTAATCTTAACTGGAGAGTAATGCAGAAGGCAATTGCAAATTAAAGAAATTCTACTTGTTTTAACTCAGTACCCCAAAAGAGCTACACTAGTAGCCAACTTAAAGAAAAAAAATCAGTATAAGCATTTTCAGCCCATTACAAACAGAAACAGCTGCATTACCAACCCCTTAGAGATAGAGCTGATAATGAAAATGTTACAGACCTTTAAGTGGAGCATCTCTGCCAGACAAGGTTATAATAGTGAACTTACATTAGGGAAGAAAGCATTCAGTATTTATGATTTGCAATTTTAACTTGTGTTTAAAGTGGTACAAGAGGATTCATGGGGGATTTAATGTTCTAGGAAATCTATTTGGTCAGTACTGTAAGATTTTATGACCTTTCATTAAGATTTGAAAGTTTAACTGTACAGATTCTGCATTGAATGCAAATCATGCTATTTAGTGCTGCCTGTCCTCTGAACATCTCTAATGCCACCACTGAAAGAGGCAGTTACAAAAGCCTTATATTTTAAAGGGGCTGGCTTCAGAGGCTATAAATATAATATTCATCAAAGGACTTTAGAGGACAAAGCTTTAAATGAAAAAACCCACCGAATTGTTTATCCTTTTAAAATTTAAACTCTGTAGAAACCAAGAGAGTCATGCTTAAAAAAAGCCTAGTATGGAGTTTAACATCAAGTCTTTCTCCAGTGAGAAATACTTAAAATTTTAGGGGAAAAAAAGGTTAAATTGAACCAAATTCATATATGAACTTACTTTACAACCATGCTCTTAATATGCATGACAAAGTTTATGGGAACTATCAGCCTCATTCAAATAACATTTAGTTTCAAATAAATGTCTCTGAATAAATCAAGTAATCAAGGAGATTTCACATGGGTTTTGCATTTAATTCTCATAATAATCCTGTGTCTTGTGTATCATTAGATCATTTTGCAGATGGGAAACTGAAGTTCAGAGTTGAAATAATTTGACCTACATCTCATAGTCTCCATGTGGACTTCAAGAGTAGAGTTTTCTTCCCCCTATAATATTACGCTATTTTTTTTAAAGCTGATATGCCCCAAATATCAGCTGGTATTTTTCTGGTATTTGAAGATATTGTTTTAATATTATTCAAAGATTTTCCCGTGATTTTAGAGTGACCCTGAATAAAGCTTGCAAGCCAAAACAACCAAGTATATTGACAGTGCATGGAATAGAGTCAGTATAAGTGATTATATTTGGGGGAGGGTATGTACTGAAAGAGTTTCTGGCGTTGTTGAAATGTTTTGTTTCTGATTTAGGTGTGTTTTCCACAAGAGTGTTAGTGAGCGTGGAGCTGTGATAGCAGCGTTAAATTGTCTCTCTTGCGTTGACATATATCTGGCTTCTGTGACCTGGCATTTTATCTTGAATTCCAATTTGTTCATGGTTAAGATTTTTCACCTTGTATACCTAATAACTGGAAAATTTTATTTAGAATATCAGTAACCAAACATAGCTCCAGATCATAATCCTGATTTATGTTTCTTGAACTATATTGAGTATGAAGATAAATAAGAAGTCAGATAAGAATTTAAATATTATTATACTAAGACTAATACAATGCTATACGTCACTTTTAACTCAATGGAACTGGAAAAATTGTGTTTCACTTTTATAATATATTGTCAGTAGAGTTGGAATAGGGAAATCAGTATAGACCATAAACAAAACAAAACATCTACTCCTTTACTAGCTACTCTCTCAATTTCCATACAAAATAGGCTTTGATTTCCATGTTTGAGGAAAGTGGATCTGCAGATTCTTTTGGACAGAGTACTCACTGCCAGTCATAGTCCTTATCAGGTCTGAAAAAAAGATTATAAAAAGGAAATAGCTTTTTAGAATTGTCTTGAGAGTCAGATGCTGGCTGGATTCAGTCGTAACTATGTATCCCACATGGGGGTAAGGAGCTCAGGGTCCATCTACTGGTAAATGTGGCAGGAAAGTCATGCAAGATTGAATCAACTTTTGAGTTAAATTTATACTATTTTTAGCAAAAATGTTAGCAATTTGATAACTCACTGTTTCTTCTCCATGGGAAAAATTGTAAAAGAGAAAGATTGTAAAAGAGATTTACTGAGTATAGTAGACTATCCACCCTCAAAAGAAATATAAGAAATAATGTAGTAACTGACATCCTTGTCCTAAAATCTTGTTTGATATTTGCCTATTGTTAAAATCTAACTGGAGCTTTCTCATCACTCTACAGGGATTTATATGTTCTGTATTTTTTAGCCAGTAAATGTCAGATGAATTATTACTTAATTGTATATTTTTATCATTGTTCCTATTGTATTGCCAAATACCTATTTAGCTATGGGTACATTATCAACTAGCATTACAGAAAAGTTAATTCTCTATTTTGGAAGGATAGTCCAATCCACTGCACAACTTTACTTTTTGTTTTCATATTATATAAGTATTAGTATATTGTGCTCCCCAAAGTATATTAATGTACTTTATCTTATACATTAGCATTTAGAAACTATGAAGACATCCCTATCAACACAGAGTATAGGGTAAGTCTGTTGTAATGCTAAATCTTTGTTTCAGAGGAAAATAATACATGACCACTGGAGCCTATTGTAATTATTTAAATTATTTTAGAAATAAAATCTATATGGAATGAGTTCCAAATGTCCCCTCTGATAAATTTTAACATAAAACATTGTACATCTCAACTGTTCATCACATATAGTCATCAGTGTTCTTTGTGCTCCAGGAAGATAGAAAAAGAAAACAAGATTTACAATGGAAGAACTTATAAGTTAGAGGTGAAACAAATGAAAATAAAATTACTATACATGTTGACACTATTGTCCTAAAGATTTGTACAGGTTCCTAGAAATCCAGCAGGGTAGGCACTTAAAACTTCCTGGGGAAATCAAGAAAAATTTTAGAAGATTTTATTACAAAGGAAGAAATAATATTTTACCCCTTACATGTTGGGAAAAGGTAAGACAGGTAGGAGAATACTAGATAGTATTATCAGTTACATGCTTATATCCAATCACATCATACATACATGTATTGATTCAATGAATATTTTTTTAGTGCCCATAATGTACCAGAACTTATGGGTTCTGCGAATGCATTAGCACTAACAATGTACAATATATCTGCCCTCATGGTGCTTATCTTCTAGTAGTGGAAACAGAAATAAGCAAACTGTTAAAATCAAAATGTTATTTCAGATAATAAGTATTATAATCATAAATACAAATTAGTAAGCAGAGTGAAGCAAAAGATAGGGAGAGGGGTTATTTAACGCAAATCTCTGAAGAGATTCAATGAGAACAGAGGAAGAAACAGCACTCATGAGGTTTTAGCTTAACCGGGGGAACGTGGAATCACTTATGCTCACACAGACACATTATTAAAAAGGATTAGGGGTGTGTGTGTGTGTGAGTGAGTGAGTGAGAGAGAGAGAGATAGAGAGAGAGAGTGTGTGTGTGTACTTGTATGTTTTTGTTTAAAGGACAGGTTTATCAGGAAACAGAAAGGAAAAAAGAGATATCAGCATAGCCACAGGCAGGCAGGGAGGAGAGCTGCTGGGTATTTGTTTATATGTGCGATGGGACTGAGAGAAAGAAAAGTTTTGTCTTGGACATGTTAAATTTTAGATGCCAGTTTATGATGTCCAGCAGACAGTTCCACATATCAGTCTTCTTTCCAGTGAAAAAGTAACAGTAGGGGTTGCAAATTTGTAGTAATCAATGTAAAAATGATATCAAATCCATGGGAATAGGGGAGGTCACTAAAAATATGTGTGCAGGCAGAACATGGCATAGGAATAGGACTGAGCACTATGAAACTCTGGCATTGCAATGCTGAATATCCATCCTGGAAAAGGCCTGAAGGTGGATAACAGGGTAGGTAAAAATTTGAAGATGTCACTCTCTTAAAGGAATATTGTAGAAAGTGTCTTAAGCAAAAGGAGTGATAAACAGTGAAAAAGCTGCAGAGGGGTTAGCTAATAAAAGCAATTATTAACTCCAGGTTTTATTAAGACAGAATTAGTAAATCTGAGAAAAGTGATTTAGTGACATTTGATTAGAATCGGCTAAGGAAACAAAGGAAAACAAGGAAGTTAGACCAGAGAGTCTTGAACAGTTAAAAATAATAATGGGTTTTGGGAGCAGAGAGAGATTACTGGGGGGGACAGTGTAAACTTGGACTAGTTAAAGCACCTTAAAAAGTAGGATAGTAATAAGATTCCACGTGCCTAGGGTGCTCAAAAATCTTAATAACAGTCAATGAGAAAGGTGAAGTGAGAGGGTTGAGGTAAGAAAAAAAAAATAGAAACAATAAGCCAAGAAAAATGAGGTACAGAGTCAAAGCCACTTATGACCAGAGGCAAAGTTAAAAGTTTCAATACATAAGAATAAATGTTTGTAACCAGGGAGAAAGTTAAAAGTCAGGGAGGGTGGATTTCTCTTCCATCAATGCACTATCTGTACCTGCCACACAGTAGGATAAACAATTTTTTTTTTAATGAATGAATGTTGAAATGTATATGTTCTGGGCTTTGGAGACAGATTCTTCAGTAATTTTGGGAAGGTAAAGCAGGATTCCAAGTATTGGACTTCAATCGGGACTTACAGGTGAAACAGAAACAGTACATTAAATACAAAATGTCAATTTTCTGCATATCTAAGACATTCTGTACAAATCTCCTTTTAAAGGCAAATTAGTGGAGTTCTGTGGCTTTCTTTTCTTTTCCTTTTGGAATGGGATCCTTTGTCCAAATGAAAAAGAAATCTTATGAAGACTATTGAAAATGTGACAGAGGTGAAAACTGAATTGTTCAGTTGTCCATAGGGAGCAAACGGGAGCCTGGCTCATATAACACTTCCCTCTTCCCTACTGAAAAGATCCCTGTGGGTATGTCAAAGGATCCTGAAACATTGAGGATATTATTAAACATTTAAATTATAATATACTGGAACTGTATTTTTATAACTTTTTTATTGAAGTAACTTTGATTTGCATTGTAGAACTCATACATGAATTAGGGGAGTAGGTTCACACTTCTTTAGATGTATGTCACCACACCACACCCATCACCAAAGCATTCAGAATCCTCCACCATAGTCTATTGGACCCTTTTCCCACTTTGCTCCCCACCCCCACCATCCTCTCTATTAGCCTCAATTCGTAGTCAGATTTCTAGTGTTTGTTTTGGTTTAATTTTGTCTTTTCCTTTGTTTGATTTCTTTATATTCACATATTAGTGAATCATAGTCTTTCTTTCTCCCTTTGACTTCCTCAAACACCATGTATCTGCTGAACAAACTTTATGAGAGAAAATAAATCATTAGGTAGAATAGATCAAGGAAAAAAATATATGAATTTACATGAATAGTTGAAGAACATGTTGTCTCCACTTCCACTGAGAAGAATAAAACTTATAAAAAAAAATACATTAAATGGATATCAGACATGGTGTCACAAACAAACCCTGATTTATCCCTTTATCAGAATATCTCATTTTTCTGAACATGATTGCACATTTGCAAGACTACTCAGGTTTAGGGAACTATAACATTAGGATTTATTTAACAAACAGGGAAAAGCAAAAAATTGCTGAAGTCACCATACGACCGATTACCTTACTTAAAGTAATGTCCAGTCCTTTAAGTCCCAGAAAAGTAACAAAGGTGGTGTCTTCCAGTCACTGCTGATGTGGAGCTCCTCTTCCAAACAATAGGCCATGTTTCCAAAATGGTGTCTTCTTTCTTCTTCCAATGTGTACCGATTAGGCTGTAGGCCAGGTTCCAATTCACGAGGACGACACAGGATGCAACTGGAAATGCTCCCAAAACTGCCGTGATGCTCCCGCACAGCATCAGGCCAGCAAAACTGCAAACAGCAACCACAGCAGCCAGTCAGCCCATTAGACTGCACTCACGCATTTTAGGAAGGCGCCCGCTTCGGGCCTCTGCCTTCTTCCTTCAGCTGCAGTAAAGACAAAACTGGGAGCAGCTCCTGTCACTCGGCTACTTGCAAAGCCTCCAAAGTCGCTGGTCCCAAAGTCACTAAAGATTCCAAAAACACTCAATCCGAAACTCTATATCCCGGCAGCTCAAAAACTTCTGGCGTCTGATTTCCAAACTCTCAATCTCAGCAGCTACATTTTCTGCCACTGATTCCTCTATTCCTACATCATGATGATTTCTCTTCCCCTTCTCTTTCAGTCCCTTTTATTTCTCATCAGATTCTCCACCTCAAACTGCAAACTTAGCATTTTCCCTGGGGCTATTCATTCTCATCAGCACGACCTCTCCGGGGGCACGACCTCCACCGGACTTTGGACTCAGCCCAGTTACTATTCCTCCTTTCTCTGTCCTCATTTAATTGCACTTCTCATTTTCTATTATCTATTACTGTTACTTTTGTGACTTTTACATTTCCCTGTAAGACTGGTGTCTTCAGAGGAAAGGACCATGATCAACAGGATATACTATATTATTATTTGTGATTAAATAGACACAGGTGAGAAGTGTGGGTATAGAGAAACTCCTGATTATGTTATGAATGGAAAATTTCCATATGCCAGATGGAAGAAAGCTGAACTTTTTGGTTAATTAAATCTCTTTTAAATTGCATAATTTCATGTAAAATGTGGGAAATAATTGAACTCCCTGGATAATACCAAATATCTTATTAGAAAATTTAATAGTGTAGGGGCCTCCCTGGTGGCGCAACAGGTTAAGTCTCAGCTCTATGAAGCTATCCGGACCCACTGCAATACGAGTTCGATCCCCAACCAGGGAGATTCCTACATGGTGCAGCAGACCTCTCCTGCCTCGCCCGCTGTTCTCCTCAGCAGTGTACTTCAGTAGATCTGCCTGTTCTTCTCCCCACTTTGTCTCTGGTGAATCCTCTCACCACCCCACACCTCTGGCCTACACCCCAGTTCTTGTATGCATAAATAAATAAATATTTAAAAAATTTTAATGATGTAATTTAATATTCTACAACAAAATTCAGAGTATGACAGCATAAAGTTAACTAGTAACTCACTAAGAGCAACCAAAAACTTTAATTTTCCTTAATTTAAGTGCAAGTGTTTGTTTTAACTAAGTTAATTGTCCACCCTCCCTTTTCTACTAACAATTGTTCACACTTTATACTCAATGATGAATTGAAATGTCAGCAGTGTAATTTGGTAGGGTGATTTGTACAACTAAACAAACTATTGGTTAGATGATAGCAGACATTGTCCAATTTCTGTTCTGTTCTCAAAGGGAAATTTTTCACTATTTTAAAATAAATATGAATTTGTGATAATTTTTGATACCCTTGCTATAGTTTTAAAGAGAAGAACATGCCCTTAGAACTCCCATTGAAGGAACTTTTCTGAGTATGAATGGGTGTTGAATTTTATAGTTTTTTCTGAGTCGGGTGAAATAACCAGTGTTTTTCTTCTTTTTTATGTTGATCTGGGTTGAATTTATTAATGTTTATACAAGGCACTTATCTTTAATTCCTGAAATAGATCTAGTTTTCTGAACTATTGTTAATTTTTCATTAATTCAGATTAACTTTGTTACCTTTTTAAAGAGACTTTGCATCTATGGTCAGATTGGTGAAGACCCTATAATTTTCCATTCTGCTAACAGTTTTGTGGCGTTTTCTATATCATGAATATAACTTGGCTCATAAATTAAGACTGAAACCATATTTCTTTTTTTTTTAACTTTTATTCTGAAAGAATTTCTATAATTTTTTTTCTTAATTATTGGTAGAGCCCAGTGGTGTAGTCAGTTGAGCTGGAAGTTTCCTTTATCTATCTATCTATCTATCTATCTATCTATCTATCTATCTATCTATCTATCTATCTATCTATCTGTCTGTCTATGCATACAAGCTGGGGTGCAGGCCAGAGGTGTGGGGTGGTGAGAGGATTCACCAGAGACAGAGGGTGGGGGGGAGAAAAGGCAGATCGACTGAATTACACTGCTGAGGGGAGCAGCAGGCAAGGCTGCTGTGCCATGTGGGAATCTCCCTGGCCGGGCATCGAACTCCTGCTGCAGTAGCTCTGGATAGCTTCATAGTGCTGTGCTTAACCTGTTGTGCCACCAGGGAGGCCCCAAGCTGGAAGTTTTCTTAGTGAAAAGATTAAGAAAGATTATAGATTTAGTTGATCTCAAAGTTATACAAAAACTCTGTTTTTAATTTTGTGTGTGTGTGGTTGTTTTAATATTTCTTATTTTTCTAAGAATGTGTCCATTTGCTAGTAATTAAACTTATTGGTTAAATGTAGCCTATGATACTTTCATTTTCTGTATCATCCTTTTAAACCTGAAAATATGTTCTATACCATTTTTATTTATATTTTTGTCATATCTCTTTTTTATGGATGCTTATTGCTAGTGATTAATCAATTTTATTTGATTTTTCAAAGAATTAATTTTGTATTTTCATTCAATATTATATTGATTTTACATTTCATTAATCTTGCTTTTATAATTCCTTTTTAATTTCTTTGTGTTTATCATATTTTATAAAGCCTATGATTGGATGTTTATAATTTGTTAAGACCTACATGCTATTCACTTATGTATTTCCTGATTTTTAAACATGTATTATCTACTTTTTAAAAACAATGTTTTTACCTTTAATGTATTATATATTAGAGAAAGCCATTTGTATGATTCCATCCTTTGCTATTGAGACTTTCTTGATGGACATACACATGGTCATTTTGTAAATGATAACTATATCTAGCCTACTTTCCAAATTATATAGCATTTCTGTTTTGTATGCCAAGACTATAAATAGCAACATATAAACAATTATTTTTGCATTCAGTATTAAATAGATTTATCTACAGAATTTCCATCTGAGGTCATTTTCCCCCTGCTAAGAAAGCCTCATTTTAATTTATTTTGTGTCAATCTAAAAGTAATGAAATCTCTTTAGTTTTGTTTCTCAGAAATTTTCTTTATTTCACTTCCCTTCTTGCTGGATCTATTGGCTGCATATAGGATTCCAGTTTGGTAGTTATATACTTTCAGTCTTTTAAAGATACATGTTTCCAACTTCCATCCTTTCTGCAGAAAATTTAGCCATCATGCTTGTTTCTTTGAAAAAAAATCAGTCTTTATTTTCTTACTTCTTTCAGATTTTTGCTTTAATATGGCACTCAGCATTTTAACTTAGGTATTTCTAGGAAAAGAGTTTTATTTCCTTTTTCTTATTTATTTTTTAAAGATTTATTTATTTATGTATACAAGAGCTGGGGTGTAGGCCAGAGGTGTGGGGGTGGTGGTGAGAGGATTCATCAGAGACAGAGTGGGGAGCTGAACAGGTGAATTGACAGAAATACACTGCTGAGGGGAGCAGCTGGTGAGTCAGGAGTGGTCTGCTGCACCATGTGGGAAGCTCCTGGCTGGGGATCAAATTCATGCTGCAGTGACTGCAGATAGCTTCATAGAGCTGAGACTTAACCCCTTGTGCCGCCAGGGAGGCCCCTCCTTTCTCTTGTTTAGAACTAATACTTGAATGTAAATTTTATTTTTGTGTGTGGATAATTCAAATTCTTAAAATTCTTTTAATCTGGGGTTACATTTGCAATTTGGGGAGCAAAACAAAAGAGAGTTAATGTCATGTAGGAAATATGTCTAGAAAAGGCAGCATCTTAGCTTTAAATCATCTTAGTCCCAGATATTGGATTGAAGCATCTTGATTCTAGGTACATACAAATAACAAATACATCTCCTCTTTGAAGGAACTTGCCAGCAACTCTTTCCCTTCTATTACAATTTTGCATTTTTAATATATAGCAAATAAGCAAACAAACAACTAAAAGTCAGTCATATGAAGAGTAAAGAAAATATAAATGAATACTTAAATTCAGCAGAAACAGATATGAAGGGGTGGTTTGCTCCCCAACACCTCCAAAACAGATAACCTTTATATATGTATGTATGTGTGTATGTATATATGTATGTATATATGTGTGTATATACGTGTGTGTGTGTATGTATGTATGTATCTTTTTCAATTGTTCTCAGTGGATATTGGATATTCTAATACTCTGGGCAAAAGACTATAATTCATAATTTATTATCCAAATATTGAAAAAAAACCCTACCAATTTGCAGGGATATATGTATCCCTATATTCATTGCATCAGTATTTACACTAACTCAAGTATGGGAAGAGCAAAAGTGCCCAAAGACGAATGAATGTATAAAGAAGATGTGGTAAAAACACACAATGGAAAACTACTCTCGTATATGTGTGTGTAAATATATTTAAAATAAAGATGAAATTTTGCCTTTGCCTTTTGCAGTACCTTGAATGGAACTGGAGGGAATTATGCTAAATGAAATAAGCTGGAAAGAGAAAGGCAAATGCTGGATGCTTTCACTTACAGGTGTAATATAAAAAAAAAAGCAAAACAAAACAAAGGAACAAGAAAAATAAACCAAAAAAAGGAACAAATAAAATTATATCAACTGGTTTATTCTAGAAGCTTCTAATATCTTCTTTATAAAACGGAACATCCATCATCATTTAGTTATGGCTGACTCCTTTCAAGAAAGATTGATGGACTTGCTAAGCCACCTGAGGATCTTAAGTTTTTGTTTTTACTATATATTTTTTTTATTTATAATGTGTATATTTTCCAAGAAGCTATCAAAATCAAAACATTCTTTAGATCTTTTAATATCAAACTAACTTTTATCTTGTACAGTTGGAACTCAATTGTTATGTTATATCACCTTCTAAATATTCATCATTTAACTAAGATTTCCATGGCAAGACAAAGAATAAAAATACTTTGTATTAAAAAAGGACAATTTGGGCTTTTATACAATAGGATGCACTTATTCTAATTTCTTTAAAGTTCTTCAATTGATATGAAACTAATTTTAACCTAAATTGAGAACTTTTGACAAGCTGTATATCATTGAGTTAGTGAATGGTGTGAAAATAATAATGGCAATTTTCAATAATGACAGTTTTAGAATTATTCCTATTTTGTTAAAAATCACCATGTTTCTAATACCTTACCATGTAACTACCCTAACAGAATGTCCTATATTACATTTGCAGTGCTTACTAGACAACTTTACATATTTCCTCTAAAATTATTCCAATTCTGAGACATGTTAATAAATAATATCTGCTTGAAAAATTTGTGTCACACTTGTCAAAAATATTAACTATAATAAAATGTAAATAACAGTAAAAACATTGGTTTTAGCTCATAAAATGACAATCCAGGAACTTTTTAGTTTTTATAACTTTATATATTACCTAAAATATCACATATATATGGGATTGTGAAAAAAACTCTAAAAAGAACAGACTCGATGAAAAAATACAGTCCCGCAAATTTCATCTTAACTATAGCTAAGGTTGTACGTGCTGAGAAATTTTATTTACAGTGTTTTTAAAATGGGAAATATTTTTATCTCAGAAATAGGATCTTCTTTATGATGAATTTCCAAGTGACAGAGACATTTTACAATATAACGTCACTAGAAGGTAGTAAGGCAAAGTAGATAGTAGAGGAATATGGACTTGCAAATAACATATTTCTAGCAAACTACAAGAGTATTAACATCTTAAATCACTATGACAGCTTGGACTAGTGCACAGAAGAACTAAAAATCTAAGATCTATGACATCTATTGACTTCAAATTGGAAACATGCTGCTGATGTTTTTAATGAATTTAAGACTTTTCATGACTATGTAGACAAATCATTACTCTAAGATTAATAATGTGCATACAGGTGGGACAAAGCTTAAGCACAGCATTTTCCAATTACTTTATAGAATTTTGAGTTACTAATTTGCACTAATAATATGGTCTATTAGAAGTTATTACTAGTAAAATTAGTGGGGAGTTATTCAACCAAAAAAGTTTGGGAAGTGTTGATAAAGGGATTTCTTTACAACAGAATTTCTAGAGCTTATAAAATACTAATACATATTCTGAATCCAAGGAATATAATATTTCATTTTGCCCAAGTGCTTATTCTTTCCTTCCTTTAATTGAATTCCTCACAAATATAAATTAGCAAGACCTGTTTGGAAAGTAGTGGAAACTACTAGGGCTTTTCTTCAGTATCAGAAATCATGATAGGTGTTTGTATGGAAAGAGGCTTGAATTTAGCTTCCTTAGTCTTCTCTTGTATATTTGTTGACAGTAATACTTGGGAGGTTCGTAAAATATCCTGATAACATTGACTGAGCATTTTATTTTCTTAAGTAGGTAAATTCATTCTGAGACATTAAATTTAATTCTGTTGGGAATCTTTTGGAACAGATTTAGGTGAGTCAGTTCATATGAAGTTTTTTTTCCTCTTTGCAAATTCAAGATTATTTACCTTGTGTTACTATTTTTTTCCTTAGTGATTATGAATAAATTCAGAGACTTTTCTAGAAATATATTTTAGGGAGCTATGTGGAGAGATTGAAATGTATGAGAGGAGAAGAAAGGAAAATTTGGCCTTAGCATTTAATGGTAGGAAAAACTAGTTCATTCAAACAAGTGTACACACATATATACATACACACACACACGCACACACACACACACACACACACCATAGAAGTGAACGGAATAAGTTTTTTTGTTTGACAACATCACTCTCTATTTTCAAAAAACCCTTCAATATATTTGTTACTCTTTTTAAAAAATAAAATTTTGGTCATTTTTCTATATACTTAGTTTCCATATACTTTGCAAATAAGTTTCAGGAACACGTGTGCTCAGTGTCAAATATATAATGGAGAACTATTAAGCTTATGTTTTTTTGGGGGGGAATCCAACATGAAACAAATAACTAAATAATAAGTACATGGTTGAAAATAACAGGATGCCCTGAGGGAGAATAATAGGCTGTGTCCAGTTTAGGCTCAGGACTCAGAAATGAAATTTGAGCTGACAGTTGAAGGATAAGTAGGAATTTTATGCCTAAAGGAAAGTAAAACATGAGTTTTTCAGCCAGAGAGTCTAGTATGTGCATGGAGAAATGTCTGCTTTAAAAATCTGTCTAGAGAAACTTTGACTCATTTGAAAACCAGAAATAATGTTTAATTATGTAGTGATAATCACACAGTGTGAAGAATTTAAAAAGGAGTCACATTCTTCGGTTAATGCTAAGCATGAGGAAGGGTTAATTTACTTACTATTTGCAACTTACTCTAAAATCCATCAAAGTAAAAGGCAGGGTTGAAGAATGAATAGAGAAGTAGATAGAAGAATACATATGTTACAAAACAACTACTAAATGTTAACTGAAAAATATAGGCAGTGGTGCATGGTAAAATTGTATTTTTTTCCCTACATGATTGAAAATTATATAAGATGCTGATAAAAAAAAAGTCTTGCATTAACACATTTGGTTGAGGGAATTTAAAGGCAAGAATGCATTAGGTTAGAACTGACTAGATGATCTCCACGGTATTTTTAATATCTCATTATTCTATGAATAAAAGTATAAAGAATTTTAGTTTTACTTAAAAATATAGTTATCTCTATCAATACAACTGAACTACTGGACACAGAGCTTTTAAGTTTGAAAGAACTATATAAATTGGCAATGTACATTCCATTTTCTTAGGAACTTATGAATTAGTCATTTCAGTTACCCATTAGTCCCAGCGCCATTTAAGAATTGTTCAGTGATTATATTCAATAGTTGGGGGAGAAAATCAGTGAAATTGAAGAATTTTGTTCAATCTAGATAATTTTACTCTAGTTCATTTTAAAAGAAATAATGCAGACAATATTTCTATATTCCATAGCCAAGTGTGGTTTCCAAGGCAGTCAGTGCAATTTTAAAGAAGTAAAAAATGGGGATAGTATTTTTATTATTTTTATTTTTAGTCGCTAGGCTAGCAACATTACCTTCATTATTGTATTTAATTTACAAATAATTGAATAAAATTAATGATTACTTCTCCTGTCTACCTTGTATTTTAAACCCAGGTTGGCTTTGATGGTTTGTTAGGAATGAAGACAGAGAAAGTGCTAGGAGCTGCATAATATTCACCCATGGAGATTTTTGACCGAGATTTAGCCAGGCACCTTGAATGTGGAACATTCTTCTCATGCAATTTTGTATATGCAATGAATATGTGAGTGTGTGCTTAAACAATATTATTCATTCTAAGATGCACATCTAAACCTACATGTTACAATGTAATGCTACTTCAATGAAAAATTTAGTGATTTGATTTCTATTTACTCAATTTCAAAAATCTTTTCATATATAAATAATGAATAATTTGGTAGGTCTTGAAGGTATAATATATACAAAGTTCATGGCATATTAATTTATTTAATAGTTTTGCAAATATCTGATTCCCTAACTGTGTTAACTCTTGTTTTGGTTCCTGAGGATACAAAAGTGGAGAAAACACTATCTCTTTCTTAAAGGAGTTGATATTTTTGTGTGAAGACAGGTAAGAAGCAGCTTATTATTCTAATATGTGATACACAAAAATAAACACAGGCTAAAATACACACACATAGGAAATGAGGAGACAGAGGTTATAGAGTCTACTGCTTTAGCATCCTAGACTATCTTCAATCAACCATTATTTAGAAAGACTACTTCATTTTATCTTTAGGAAGATTACTCCATGCTTCATTTAAAAAATGGCCCTCACTCTGTTCCATGTGGTTTTGGTTGGCCTGTCAATCACTGTCCACAACCACATTTTGCTCTATAGATGGAATAACATGACATAGGCCTCATCAAATTGAATGTCTCATTTCTACACATAGAGCTTAGACAAACAATTGAACACAGAAAAAGGAAATCTGCAAGTTTTAATGGGGAAATAGTCTAACTGAGTTATATTTGGTGCTGAATTCTGAAGGATAAGTGAATTCTGAAGGGAAGAGAGGGCATCAAGAGGAGTGATTTAGGAAAAGAAAAAAATTCGACTGCAGTTGGTTTCTGCCATGTAACAAGCCCCCTCAAAATTCAGTAACTTAATAAAATGGACATTTAGCTATAATTCTGTAGTGAACAATTTTTGTTGGGCTAAATTGAAAAGTTCTGGTTTCAGCTTGTCTTAACTGATCTTTGCTAGATTCACTCATACACCTATGGTAGCTGTGGACTGGCTTGGGCTGACTGGTGTGTGATGTCTTTCTCTGAGAGAACTGGAGCAAATGGGGTCTATGATCATGTGATCACTTATAACCCAGCAGGCTAGTCCATACTTATGCACATGATGATTGTAGAGTTCTAAAAGCAAGAATAGAACACAAAATCTTATAGGCCAGATTTAGAATCCACACAAAAAATATTCCTTTTGTTGCATTCTACTGACCAAAGCAAATCAGAAGATCAACCCAGATTCAAGGAAAGAGGAAATAGACTGTGACTCTTGATGAGCGGAGCTAAAAAGATTTGTGCCCACATTGCAATCTTTACACTCGTAGTATACAAAGGAAAAAAATCATCAGAGATGAAACTGGTAGTTATGCACAGGTGTTTGTTTGCCTTTAAGAAAGTTTGATTTTATTGTAAAGGACAAATCATAATTATAAAAAATTCAGCTAAAGTATGAGATTTAGCTAAACCCAGGATGGGATAAAGATTAATAAAATACTAAGTATGCTTTCACTAAATTATAAATATTATTATTTTGCTTTTCTTAATGTATGGCCAGAGGATCATCATTTAAATATTAAAATTTGCCGTTTAGGTGCTGATGATGAAATTTTCCATGAATATTTGACAGGTAAACTGTCTGTATTTGGTGTCTGTCGCACCAGAGTTGGTAATAAATTATGGAGATGTATGACAATAATCAAAACTGAACTACAGAGCTTTCATCCTGGTGGGAGGCCTAAGATACAAGTTTAACAAAAGGTACATAAACACCACTGGAAGAATATTGATTGAGAAAACTGTATACAGGGTGACCATATATAGTTGTAAGATATGTAATGTGGGATAACTTCATTACACTATTTTCTCAAGTTACAACAAATACTCTAGAACTACCTTTCTGAAGATAAAATATAGTCCATTTTATCAAGTTTATTTGAACTTAATTATTCAGCCCTAAATGAGTCAGCTTGGACTAGCAAAATAATATACCATAGACAGAGTGGCTTGAACATTACAAATTTATGTTTTCATAGTTTGGAAGACGAGAAGTCCCAGATCACAGTGCCAGCATGCAACATGGTTGGGTTCTGGTGGGAGCTGTCTTATTGGCTTGCAGATGGCTATCTTCTCACTGTGTGTGTGTGTGTGTGTGTGTGTGTGTGTGTGTGTTTATGTTTTGTGTGGGTGGGTGGGTGCATCCAAATAGCCTCTTCTAAACTTAATTACTTCCTTTGAAGTCCTATCTCTTACTATATTCACATTGGGGGTTAGGACTTAAACATATGAATTGTGGTGTGAAGTTGGGAAATGGAGAAGACAGTCCATTTAAGGCTGAAAGAAAAAAATTCATATTTGCAAGAAAATTTTCTCCATTACTAGTCCTTTTTTTCCTACATAACAATTGACTTATGTAAAGATAGGCTAGACAAATAATTCTGCATGAGGTCCTATATTACATTCCTTGTTTGGTCTTACACAAATAACTTATTCCTTGAGATGCTAATTTATAACTAGAGATAGTGAATATGTACGTTTCTCAAATTCAGTAAACAATTTTTTTATTGCTTTTAGTCACTGTGAGAAACACAGAAGTTTATCAGAAGTAAAAACATACTCAACTGTAGTAATGACTCCAGTTTATATATGTATGTGTATATATATATATATATATATATATATGAAATCATTAAAACATTTATTTTGACTTATCCCATTTATCAAGTAAAACAGAATAGTGATTACATGTTTAGATTTTTTAAAGAAAATAAAAGCATAGTAGTGACATTGCAAATTTAAATTTGTTTTTTTACGTTAGTCATTTATGAAGATTGATATACTATATGGAACACACATCAACTCATAATCAACTGAAATATTATTATTGCCACTGGAACCATGAGGATTGGAAACATCTTAATGAAAATGGTTTTACATATTCCCTGTAATAAATAAATGACATACTCGGATTGATTATTGTTTACTGCCTAAGGGAGAATCTTCAAGACAGAAAAATGCAATATTTTTAAAACAAATTTATCAGATCATAATCCAATTGCATTCAATTTTGAATTGAAGAATAAACCTTCACCAAGTGATGGGTCAATAAATAATACTTTAATTGTACAGAAATATTTCAATCAATTAAAATTAATACTATTGTTTCTAAGTAAATGCTATAAAATGTCTACAAAAATACTTTATATGAAAGCTAATAATATAGGCACTAAATATAGGATGTATAATAATATGGTTTATAAATAAAACTTCGAGGAAAAATGAGATTCAAAACATTACAGGAAAACAGCATAGAAAATGCAATTTATATGTAGAGAATAATTACTGAATCTACTAAAGACAAATATAAAATAAACATTTGGTTTCAAACACAGAATTTTTTTCTAAGGTTTACAGTGCAGTTAGTATAACAGTAAATGAAACAACCAGTTTTTAAGAGCAGGAAAAAGAAGCAAATCATGAGAAAGACATGAAAAAATATCAGATATATAACTTCATAAATCTTTTGCAATTGTGCATAAATCTTTACAAAGAAAGGTTAAAACGTCAATATATGAGGAAATTAACCATAACATTCAAACTTCACTACAATCAAAATAAGGTCATTTGTTATTAACAAAATATAGGTATTTTATTTTTGATATTTATAAAAATAAACAGGGTATAGGTTCTGATTGATTTAACATCCATTTTCATTGAACCCTACAAATAAAATGATATTTTGGTATGCAGTTTTGCCAACATAGTATTTGGCCTCTCCAGTTATACATAATGTATTTAAAAAAAAAAAAACAGCCTATTTCCTCTACACCCTTCCTCCCCCACCTCTCTCTCTCTCTCTCTCTCTCTCTCTCTCTCTCTCTCTCTCTCACACACACACACACACACACTGAAATAAAATGGAATAAAAAAAGAAAAATCTCTATTTTCAAAGTGTGTAGTTACACATATTCTACTATTTTTATGTTTCTGTGTTCACTTGACTGTCTTAATACAAAATACAAAACCAGTCCTTTAGCCCTCTTTGCTCTTACAATGAAAAAAAAAAAAAAACTATAGACCCTGTGATGGCCTTCAGTTAAGCAGTTTTGATTGTCAATGAAATTGGCAGAATATTCTTTCTTAGATCAGGAGTACTATATATTCTCATGTTAACATTTTACGATTTTCGAGTTGCCATTCATATAACAGATGGAGAGGGGATGGATTAAAACAAATTTAAAATACAAAATAAATATATAAAAACGTGCTACCAAGAACATACAATTTTATGTAAAATCACTACTCTTACTGAAGATCAGAATAGAATTAAAGATTGAGTACAACATTACGCATGTTCAGAATCTTAAGATATTTTTCTGAGTTATTTAAAGATTCAAAAGATTACGTAACATCAAAATAAGACACTATGCATTAAGCTGAGCCCAAAAGTAGACCTCCTTCATTGTCCACTTCTGACGTACCTTATTCAAGCTATATACAACATCCAAGGTACTCCCTGATATAGCATCAGTTCTTTTGTAAATAATATATGGAAGTGACATATCTTCAGTTCTTCCATTGGCCACTACACCAACTCAGATACATGAGAGGAAACTACACTAGACTGTGAATGTCAGGAGAGGGGGATCAATTGGGGATTATCTTGAAGGTTAGCTACTAAATAATATCCCCTCTATCTTATCTGCCCAAGACCTACCATTTTGGCTCTGAAATAACTCAGAAATATGTATCTTTTTGCTCCATTTCCCTCTACTGCTTCTTTAGTGTAGACCTTAACTTCTCAGACTGTGTTATTTCTGGGACACTTGGTTCTTGTACTTTAGGTCTTTTCCTTTGTCAATCAGTTCTTCATTTTCTACTGTGAACTTTCAAACAATATTTCTAGTAATTCAAACCTCCTGCTTCAACTACTTAATAGCTCCCCATTAACTATAAAAAGATATCCAAAGTGCTTAGTAAGGCATAGAAAGGTCCTCAAAGATTTTGATTCTGCTTAAGTTCTGGCCTTATTTCTTTTCAGAGGTAACTTTTATCTCAACTTTCTTTCAACATGACTACAATATGAAACTATTTGTAGTTCCCTGAGCACAAGATGATTTCTCATAGTTCTGAGTCATTACCAGTGTCGCTCTCATTACAACATCCTTCCCAATTTTATCTTTTCTTCTGCTTGGAAGCCTCTTAGCCATTCTTCATTTATGTGAAAACTTAGCTAAGCCCCAAAGACAATCTAGTCAGTCTCTCTTCTTAGCCATGGCTGTCCCTAAACTCATGATACTGTGCTGAGGATCTTTCCCAATTTGTAGTACATCTCTGAGCCATAATGAGTTTCGAGCTCTGAGTGGTCAGGTTTTGATCTCCTCAGGTTGCTTACCCCTGGGTGGTTAGCAGCCTTGTCTATCCTAAGTGCTATTACACAATTAAAAATCATTGGTTCTCACTGGAAAAATATAAAATGACTCAGGAATTTTCTTAGTTTAAAACATAGTTGAATGTTACACTGTGGTTTGTGTTGTAATGATTTGTACAACTAAATGATTTTGACTGAGCTTCCAACAACATTTAGTATTATTCTTTAAAAACTATTTAATTTCTTGATTTTCTTTCCTTTGAAACCCACTCAATTTTAAATGAAAATTTTTTAAAAAAATAAAGTCATGAATATTGTTAAGTTACTATTATCTCTAAAATTTATTATTATTTAAAAAGACACTTGCACTGGGATCTAGAATCAAAACACTGTAACATTAACCTGTTTCTAAGAAAACATTTAATTCACCTTTCTTTAGCAAATGAATCTCAGATTTCCTCAAAGCACACCTATTCTGACCTCCCTGGTGAGACAATGGGTTAAGGGCAGCACAATGAAGCGATCAGCTGCTACCCCAGCAAGAGTTCAATACCCGGTCAGGGAGATTCCCACATAGCACAGCAGACTTCTGCCTCGCCTGCTGCTCCCATCAGCAGTGTACTTCAAGTGATCTGCCTGTTCTGCTCCCCACTCTATCTCTGCCGAACCCTCTCGCCGCCCCACGCCTCTGGCCTGTACCCCAGCTTGTATGCATAAATAAATAAATAATCTTTTAAAAAAAGCACACTGGGTTCTACTATATTGAAATTATAACTACATGTGGATAAATTGCTCTTGATATTTTCATTATAGTGAGAAATACCATTTATTTTCATATTATGGTAATCAAGAATGCATATTATTATATGATTCTGGTTTTTTCATTAATTTTCAAAGGGTATTTTCTTTATTGAATATCAAAATTAATTAATTATATGCTAGACCAGAATGACTTTTAAGAAGCCACCCCACTATATGAAGTGCATGATATGTTACCAAAAATGCCCTAGTTACTTAATTAACTGATAAAATGGATTGGTTCCAAAGGACAAACGTCATGATACAATATTTTAAGAGTGTAATCATAGAACTGCACTTTTATCTGTATTGACCAATATGATGCTACACAGTTAATATTTTATTTTACTTGTATAATAAACGGAAACTAGGATATAGAAAGCTAAGAAAAATTTTAAAAAAGGACACATAGAAGGGTCTTGGAATAATTAAAATTATGAGACAAAGATCATCATGAATGCTGTTCGTAAATGTACTGGCATTTAGAATAGAATGTGTACCTCTTAGAAATAACTGTAATTAAACTCAGCAAATATTTACTAAGGTCCCACAGAGAATATGACACCATAGTACCTTTCAAAGGGTTATAAGGCTTTGGTTGCCTGGAATTTCTTACTCTCACAAGTGATGAGTTGATTTAACATAGGTCAGAGATTCTGAGAGAGATGTTTGAAATCATGTCATCTAGCAAGATCTCAGTTTCTTCTTGTGAAAAGTGAAATAACCAGTCTGGATGACTTCTGGGATTTCCTCTGTGAGTGTGTATTTTTTGTTTTCGTTTTCCTTTACTCCATAGAAGAAATCAGATTGTGACAGAAACAACAGCAGATTAACAAGTGGCTAAAAGGCAGCAAGGAAACTATTCTTTGGGATATATATATATATACATAATTCCATTTACAGAACAATTGTTCAAATGTATGATGAAACGTTTATGCAGATGTGACAAAGAGCAGGAAATGAAATAATATTTAGAATAGAATTTAAAAGAGTGGCAGCAATTTTATTAAAATAGGGAAATAATAAAAAGGTAAAAATGACAAATTTTTATTTTTCATAAAAGTGTAAAATGCTTTTGGAAGTTAGTGTCTCTTCTTGTGTATAACCCACAATATTTTACTATCTTATCTCAATAAATTACAATGTTGAAAATTCCACAGCTGACAAATACAGTTCAATAGTTGTATTTAAATGTACTTGTAATCTAGGAGTTTCTAAAAATGGCTCAAAATAGACATTTAAGGAATCATAGGGTAGTATATTATGGAAGTATGCTTGATTAGGCAATCCTTTCAGTGTCCTTCAAATTACACCACACTGATAGGTAGTAGTGCTCCCTGAGATCTTTCTATTTTTGGAAATGCCTAAGACCAACTAAGCTGGTAGAGACTAGAAGAATGATGTTACAATCATCTGTTCTGTGTGATCATGGCCAAGTAGACAAAATGACTTAGAGAGCGGATGATATTTTTGAATTATTTAAAAAGAGTAAGGCAGGACAATAGTCTACTGAAAGAAAAGAAAAGATCTGTAGAAGAAGGGATCTGAGTAGGTCTGATTCTGTGTTGAATCCTTTAGGCTGGAAGCAACAGATTTCACAAACTACACTAAGTAATGAAGGTGAAATGTAAAAATGCACATCATAGCAAGGAAAAAATGTCACAATTCCAGAGGTAAACAGGATACATTGATTGTTAGATCTCATGGAAACTAGAACTTGAAGATAATTCAGTATCTTAAGAAATTCTAGGGGTGGAGCCTTTCTATTTCAGTAGCTGCAGTTAGTTCATTGTTTCTTAAGCTATTCTGCAAAATAAAATTTTCTGCTTTTCAGTGTCAGCTTTCTATATTTAATTTTTCTCCAATTCCTGACAGAACCTTACCTATCTTAGCAATAGCCAATATTCTGCTTTAGTTGGAATTTTGTATCATCTCTTAGGTTACTAACATAATCTTTAATTTCTTGCCCTGCTTCCATATTAATTGCATCAGTCATCAGTTATCAAACTCTTTCATTATTGGATTTTGCAAATGTTGGGAGAAAAGCTCTCAGAAATAAAAAAAGAAAAATGCTGTCATTGAGCTTATTCCTTAGAAATGGGAGGCCAACAACTACCTGAATGAATAAATTTTTCAAAATAATTAACAGGTAGTGACAAGTGGTAGGAAACAGAGGAATGACTTTCCTGTCTCCAAATAGGCTAATAGGGAAGAGTAGGGGAGCAGAAACAGTGAGGAAGCAGGAGATAAGGTCCTAGGCATAAACAGCATCTAAATCAGTTTCCCTAACTACTAATGGGAAAGTATTTTCCACTTCAATACTTTCTTATCTCTTCATTGATATTTTCAATCTTGACTTTCATTCATTCATTCAAAAGTATTTGTTGAATGACTATCAAGCACTGTGCTAGGCTCATGGGGGAAGTCTTGGGGGAAAAAGAAGAGATAAAGTTGTCTGTCATCATGGAGTTTAAATTCTTGTAGCTCAAGACAGGTAATAACCGATAAATACGGAAAATTACCCAATTTTTCCCTAGATTCTATCTCCTAGGCTACTTATCTTTTATATTCTATGAATTGTAAACTTCCCAAGGGTATGAACCACATCTTGGTTACATGCACATGTCTTATATAAGGTGAAAAATAGAATAATGGGAGAAACACCATATTTGGATATATAATGCCTTCCATTTGGTCATAATTCTGCTTCAGCAACCTTTTCAACCTAGGGCCAGCCTCTTCATCTCTAAGCCTTGGTTTTTTTTTTTAATGCTAAAAAGCAGGGATATTAATCTATTAGTATCTAAGTTATATTTTTTTAAAAAATTAAGTGGTCTTCAGTATTCCTTTAAGCTAAAAAATATTTTATTACAATAAATGCTTACTAAAATGCATTGATAAATGCATTTCAATATGGTAAAGTCTCTCTCTTTTTTTTCCCAGAATCATTCTGAGTATGATCTTAGTTTCATTTTGGTGCTTATTAAATGAAAGAGCAATCTAATTGTTCTCAACACTTTCTATTCCACATAACCCTAGTGAAATCTGCTTGTATCATGTTTCATAAGATCAGACAAAATAAAATGTTAAGCACAGAAATTTCAAGAGTAGAAAATTACTTTTTATGCCTTTTGGGAGGATGTCTAAATGAGAAAATGTACTTCCATTTAAAAATGGATGGATTTTTTTCTGTAAGATGATGATAACTCCAAACTGAGTGAAGTCAGGGTCAGAGTTTTTTTGGAAATTGAAAACTCCTGGCTGATAGTGAATTGTCTGAATGAAGGACATAGACATTCCCTCTTGGTGGTGTTCTATTGTGCAAGGGCTATTGGAAACTATATCTAAGTTCCTCAGAAGCACTATTATAGCAATTGTTAATAAAGCTGGGTAGAGGAGTCAAGAAATATCATACATGTGAATACCAGCAATTGTTCAGAAGCAAAAACTTGAAAAATAAGACAGTACCTTTAATCAGAAAATAGAACATCCAATTTGACAACTAAAGAAATCATTCCTTTAAAATAAGAGTCACCAGAAAAAAAGCACAAAACATTATTTTGAATGAAACCACCTTTTGTAAGACAAAGTTTTAAGAATTTAAGAAAACTTGTTGTGATATACATTTCAGGATATTCATATGGTTCATTAAAAAGGTATATTTTTCTGTCCTTTGTGTAATATTTCCTTTTAGAAACTTTTTGCATGACAAAAATATTTCTTACTAACAGTTGCCAAGAATTTTAATATCATCATGCAAATACCAACAGGAAAAATTCACAATAAATTACATTTTTGGTGGCTGAGAGTAAGAATGAAGTTATATTCAAACTTCGCTTAAATGTCACAGTAATGTTTTAGAGCAGTTAAATGCATGCTTCCTCAAAACCCTGGAATTGGATTATCATGCTTTCGATGTTACCATTAAATAATTATAATGCTGAATCATTTTACATTTTCCCCTAACAAGGTAAACATGTAATAAACTGGAGGAAGATGAAAGAAGAATAATTCATAAATGTAGTTTGCTTAATCTTTGGGGTTTTATATATTTGTTTAGACATCTTTGTGATGAAACAGAACTCTGGTGCTTGATTTTTTTAATTAAAACATGCATGTACCTATACATACATACATGCACACATATATGTAATAAGTATACAATTTATCTCTATCATCTACTATATGTCAAATTCCAAATGCACTTAAACTCATACCATACCCATCTTTTAAAGCTTATACAGTGGGGCCTCCCTTCTGGTACATGGCTTGAAGTCTCAGCTATCAAGTGATTGCCAACAACTGCAGCATGAGTTCCATCCCCAGCCAGGGAGCTGACCCACATATGGTGCAGCAGACCTCTCCTGTCTCACCCACGGCTCCCCTCAGCAGTGTATTTCAGTAGGTCTGCCTGCTCTGCTCCCCACTCTGTCTCTGGTGAACCCTCTAACCCACCTATATCCTAGTTCGATTATGCATAAGTAAATAAAAATAAATCTTAAAAAAATAAAGCTTATAGTTCTATAGTTACACTTACTTTTTATATTTTCTTTACTCTCATTTCTTTTAATATATTATATAATATTTCTTTCTCCTTCCCTTCTTCCCTCCCTCCCCCTCTCTCTCCCTTTGTGTACCTCTCTCTCTCTCTCTCTCTACACACACACACACACACACACACACACACACACATCTAGCTAGCTAGCTAGCTATCATCTTCATAGAAAGGCACACATTCTCACTAATATATTTATTGCCTACTGAAAGTAAAATAACTTTGGCATTAACTATTTAATTAAATTAATATTATTTCACATTGAACATGTTTTGTTAGTCACTATATTAAATACTGGGCAAAATGTTAATGTGAACACAAGACTTTAGAGCACAGATACTAGCAGCTTTGGATTTAGACTACAATTTGAATTTGAATTCAAAATACATAATATTTGGCCACCTGGCACAAATTACATACATTGGGATAATAATATCTAACTTGTGATATTGATATGATGATTAAAGGAGATAGTTTAGAAAGAACTTGTCACAGTACCTAGTACATAAGCTCTCAATAAACAATGCTACTTTAAACCTTGTTATTGAAGGATGGACTTTGCTTTCCAGAAACTTACAGCTTGAACCATCAACCATATAGGCACTGTGTTATAAGACCTAAGAGAGAAGTGAACAAAGTTTCCAAGAAAGTCTGTAAAAGAGGAATAAAATCCATCATGACCCAGTCTCTGTGGCAGTGCACACGCAAAAAAAGGAATAAGCAAGCCCGCAGTTTTTCAACATTGTGGTCCTAATCACTATAGGATGATTTGCCTTAAGCTTATCTGATGCTCTTTGGTCATACAGAATTCAGAATGATCATTTTAAAAATACGCTTCGTATTTTTTTGAAAATAGGCAATATCCCAAATGAAACTAGGTAAATATATAGAGTATTACTGCTTTAAAGACATACCTATTTCTCAGCAATCATTTTCCCTTACAAAGTAAGAAACTTTGTACAGTGTAAACTAGAACACACATTCCCTGTTGCATAGCTGGCGCCTGCTTCTGAGCCATCTGCTATACTGATACTTTGGTTTGTCTATAGTTTAGTCCTTTTTTAAATGTAAATCATAGAGCCATTGATCTTGTAATATATAACCCACATGTGAAATCTTTTCTTTTCACCAGTTCCAGACAAGACTCTATTATATGTTACTTGTAAAGCAAGACTTGCTATTTTCGAATTGGTTTTGACACAAAAGTTGAGAAATAAGAGAAAGTGCCATATCGAGAATAGTGGCAATGCCTTTCTCAGGTTGGCAGTCGCCCCTGACCCCCTACTGCTGACAGGAGAGCACTTTCAGATAGATGGGTCCCCAGGGACACTCAGCAAAGTGGTAATAAGGAATTCATTATGGACATCTTCCACTTTGTGAAGAGGGTGAAATGCTGAAGAGCTCAGGGAGAGAAAAGAGTATGCAGAGAAATGGAATTAAAATGACTGATATTATCTAGCCAACTGAAGAAAATTACAGGTTAGTCAAATAGATAACGATTTGCTGCCCAAGTTTCTGAATCTTTGTGATTGAGAATCAGAAAATGCCTCTGCGGCTGCCTACAGTGAGGCTCATCCAGTTATCTTTTTGAGAGAGGGGAGCATCTAGTCCGTGAGTTCAACCCTCATGAACATTTTTATTTCAAGTAGGAAATCAGTTTAATATGAATAATCACTATTGCCATTAAGAGGAACATTGGAAAAACGAAACCAGGATACTCAGTTATATCTGAATTTCAGATAAACAATACATTTTACCACAACTGTGTTCCACATTTTACGCAGAACATAAGTCTATTAAAGTATGCATGCTATATATTAATTCTAAAATAATAAAAATGACACTATTGATATCTGAAATTTACATTCAATCTAATGTCTTATAATTTTATTTTAATGCTGAATTCCCTACTTAGGAGACCTTATCTTAAAGGACCTTCTGTTTAATGTGTGTGGAAAGGAAGAGGTATTTTCTCTCTGCCTGATGATGATGGCAGTGTGGATGGATGGGAAAGGAACTGACAGCAACTGTGTTTGACTGTTTTCTTTTAAAATATAAACTGGAAGAGGGCCTCCCTGGTGGTGCAGGGGATAAAGTCTCAGTGCTATCAAGTTATCTCTAGCAACTGCAGCATGAGTTTGCTCCCCAGCCAAGGAGCTTCCCACATGGTGCAGCAGACCTCTCCTGTCTCACCTGCTGCTCCCCTCAGCAGTGGATTTCAGTAGATCTGCCTATTCTGCTCCCCACTTTGTCTCTGGTGAATCCTCATACCCCCCAGAACTCTGCCTACACTCCAGTTCTCGTATGCATAAATAAAAATAAATCTTAATAAAATAAAATATCAACAGATGAGCCACACTCCATTTTCTCAATAGTGGCCATACTTAGTTACCAGTCTCCAACATTTTAGTGAAATAATTATTTTAATTCACTGAAATTGAAGTATACTACAGTTTTGAACACTAACTTAATTCCAAGTTATGTGTTAGGTGCTTTAAAGCCTTCATTATTTTAGATATTGGTCTCATCTCTCTATGATATTCATTTATAAGAAACTGAGACTCAGAAAATTCCTGCAGTTTGTTCAAAACAACACAGTTACTGAACACTTGATGATGATGATATTAACACTGATTAAGGATAAAGTTTTAGGAGGCGTTAATTGTATTAGGCCCTGAGATTAACTATTTAACATTCATCATTTCAATTAATCTTCACAGTAGCCATATGAATTGACTATTAGTATCATTATATCAGTTTTATCAATGAGAAAACTGAGTTTTGAATGGTTGTATTTTTTGAGTTTTTTTTTTTTTGCCTCTGGTCAGACAATTAGTAAATTTTGGAATCAATATTAGACATTAAGCCAGGTTTAATCTAAATCTCAATCACAACTGTGTGGTTTTGGTAATTGGAGGGATGTTTAAAAATATAATTTTTTTCTGAACCAAATCCCTGAGGTTGTGATCTAAATGTCATCACAGTAAATTTGCCTATCATTTTCCCTCTTGATTTTGATACTGATAAATCACAGACATGCAAAATACTATATTTCAGATTCAGTGATAGCTTTGCCTCTGATTCTGGTGGGCAACTCCAATGAAACTCATTACGTGTTTGACAAAACCCCAGGTAATAAATGTTTAAATAATAAATAGCTAATTCTCAGTCTTGTAGATTATTTCACTATTCTGGAACAACAGATTAACAGATGAACTTCTCTTATTTGTAGGCATTAGTTCGTTTTAGAGAATAACAGGTTTTATAGCAACTGTATTCATGATCCCCAAATTATTAGTTTATGTGATTTCCCAGTGATGTTCTTCCCTAATAAGAACAGAATAAGAGTTCAAATCTTTACATTACTGTCTTGACTATCACTGCTTATGTGATACACATGTTGAACAAGGGTAAGTCACAGAGATTTAAACATAAACAGCAAAATCCTCAGAGAGGCAACAAATTGGGATGCCTATGAGTTTGGTGGTGGTAAAGACAGGAAATAAGGAATTCTCCACTTCTGAATAAGGATAGAAGAATTTAACAGGGTCACTTAACCTAAGAAAGACTATTAAAAAAATCATTAAACCATGCCTGTAAAGTCACAGATATGGTCATTTCTAGAAAGCATTTTATAGAATCCTTGACAATGCTAAGAGAAAAACACCTCCAGTATTTCATGACTTTCTAAAATAAAAAACAAGAATATTGATTGTTAGAGGTATTACAAGAGCTATTGATGCATTTTAAAGATTGAGCTCTTGCTAATTTAAAACAGAAAGACTGAGAAATCTTTGCACTTGTCCTTTCATTCTTATATAAGGATGTGAACTGTGGAACATTTGATAAGAAATACAGTGAGGAACAGATTAGCTGCTTTATGGATTATGCAAAAACATGGTTGGGAAGGAATCAGGAAGTCAAGTATCTCCATTTTAACTTAATATGTTCTGCCCTTGGACATAGAGAACTGTATGCATCACATAGTCTTGTATAGCCAACTATAGATGATTCAATTTCCAATTTTCTTGCCATAAATAGATACGTTCTTTTTCTGGATTTTGAATGAAGTCGTATACAAACAGGTATTCGGTTAGAAGACAGATAGGAAAAAAGAGACATTGGGTGTAACAGATTGATTCGTGGGCACATAAACTCCTGTCCAGCTCTTCCCCAAAATGTCAACATTTGTTCCTTTTGTATTATCAGAATATTCAGAATATTGTGAATTTCCATGAGGTCGATTTCTATATGTTCATCCTTAACACAACTGTGCCCTTTTTGATTTTAGCTAGTTTGAAGGATTTCTCTTTCTTGAAATGTAATAAATTATAATTCAAAGTAATCTACTAGCACTGCCTCTCTTCCTCTTTCATATCGTCTATGAAAAGGAAAGCAAACAGAAAATAAAGTTTTTACTTTGTGGCAAGTTATAAGGAGTGTTGAATGCATGTTTGATCTTTGAGAAGAAAAAAAAATCAGGAATAATCACTATTTTACCTATAGGTCTCTCTTCTTAATTACACTTAGAAAATCTTCAGTGCTATAATCTGTTACCTGCAGCAAGAGAGCTGAAATCCTTTTGAGTGTTTTATAATTTCCCTACACAAACTTTCATCATGACTACCATGTGAACATTAGACATTTTGTGTACGATTATAACTACACTTTTAAGAACCTGCTATATTTTGTAGTTCTTTCCTTTGTCTAAACCTTGCCTGTTCTCAGAATGGAATTTGAAGTATAGTAAAATGGAATTGAATGCCTATCAAGCAACTGTGAGTTTGCACATAAACCACTGTAGTTCACGTTGCACCTTGATATCAAGATGGAAATAAAAATGCTTTGCTTGTGGTTGTTTCCAATTCAGGAAATGGCATTTATAGAAACTTAGAAGAAACAGCTGTGATTTAGCAAAAATGACTCATTTGTTAATGCTGTAATAAATTACATTCACTGCTTTCATTGAACAGCCTCATGTAATACAAAATGAGATGGTATTCTGGATCTCAAAATATAAAGTCAAGTCTGAAGTCAGCTATAATTTATGATTGCCCCTGTATATGTATAAGCAGTTCAATTAAACATATGGTATTAGAAGTTGAATATGATGTTTTTCTTAGTAGAGACTCATGGGTGAATATGCAATTATTCATATACAGAGAGAGGATTTTAAAGCCTTGAAAGCAAAGACTTCAGGGGTTTGAACTCCTTCTAACTAGCTAATGATTCTCAAGAGTTTCCTGACTTGAAAAATTAAGATATTCACAGCAGTCATCCTATAGAATTATTGTAAATATTAAACAAATAGACATTTGATATATTGCCTGATACTAAAATGACTTAAAAAGCAAATATGCTGTGGGTAATGTAGTAAGACAGGACAGACAGGATCCTTGGGTCATGGTTTCTTTCAGGGACACCAAAGATAGGTGTCTGGAGGGAGAAGATACATCTAGCATGAAGGAGCTGTGGACATGAGGACTAGTGTCTCAGCAAGGAGGAGAGAAAGATCCCACCAAAAGGATAGGAAAGACTAATAAATGATAAGTAAGAAATGGTCCCAGTTCACCAGGAGGAATACCTGCCCTTCTCCTGCACAGTCCTCCAGGCTCACCCAAAGCCCCAGTCTAGAAAGGAGAGTGTACATTTCTCAGTCAGAGCATAGCCTATTCAACTGTTCAGTGAGAGACACCAGGGGGACAGTGACTGGGTTTTAGCAGTGGGGAGACTCATCTGTCCCCTTTGCAGTTTCTGGGTTTCCAGGATTATCTGTGCCTACTATGGAGAGCTGAGGAAAGCACCCAGCATCCCCGCCTTGTGACCTTCCAGCATGTACAGAAACTGAGTAGCCATAGTGAACTCAGTCTGCCCAGCAGGGTTTTTTGTGCATGCCTTGGGGAGTCAGGGGAGGTGCAGACTTGGAACCAGCATGATTTCTGGTGCTTAGTCTCTTATACACGGGAAGAACACATATCTCTGGGGATAGCATTCCTAGTTCTGTTGGCAAAGCACAAGGGAATAGGGTGGAGGACTATGTGTGCCTTGGGGGTTGGGGTGGTGCAAGGACATGCATCTGAGGAGGTGTGATCCTATGCCTCTGAATCACATACAGGGTAGTAAATGAATGTTACCACAATTTTAAAAAAAAGCAACATGCTCCAATTTATAACTTAAGAGAAATTAAAATACAGGATACTGCACACTAAGTTAGTTAATATTCTAGATCAAGGAAAGACAAAATATAGTGAAGTTAGGGTGGAATTATAGAATCCTCCCATATTCTGAGAATTTTACAAGATTTAGATTTTGATTCCAGACATTCTTTTAAACTTCACTACAGGTAATATTCTATTTATAGGATCCTCACAGTATATACCCCTGTGTAACCTTCCTTAATGATAAAAGTGAGTCTTTTTCTGAGGCCCTATACAAGATAGACACTTTATATACTGTACTGATACAATAGAGGGTTGGCCAGGTTCCACAGGATGTATGCATATGCCTAATCAGTCACAGGAGTAGAGGTTATGTCTGAATGAAGAAAAGATATTTCCACAAGGCAATGAGGTTGGCACAGAATTTGAGGGTTCCTTATTTCTTGGTAAGGAAGCATTCCAGACACAAGGCTCGGATTGGGCATGGCCGGGGCAGGGGCACATGATGCAGCAGGCTGTACAATGGCTGTTTTCCCAATGCTGTCATTTCCATTCCCCGGAAAACCGGGCTTTAAAAAAGACATAAATCTATCATTCAAAGAGGTAACGTGGTATACTATGCAATCAAACAAGTCTTTATTGTATGTGTAAAAGAAATATTAGGAAATATGTGCTAACCTTTTCAAGATCATCAGATAAGAGGAAATGGGGAGCAAATTCTAGATTCAGATTTAGAAATATAGTTTGAAATCTTGAAAACTAAATTTACCTTTTTTTTGGGTCAAATTGCATTGGATTCCTAAATTATCTTTAATATATGAATAGGCTGGTAAGTTATTCTAAGCAATGTTATATCAATAAAAAATGAAAAAAAATCAGAAATAAAATGTATTATACTTATTAGAAATTATTGGGGAAGTTTGAAATAAACATAACTGATTATGGTAAGGTGTAGATCATTATCAAATATCATTTTGTATGATCATAAGTGTTATGAACAAGTATTAAGAATATCTGATTGAAAGAATAAGAGATTGAAATAAATACTGACATCTGTCAAAACTCCTAATCCATTAGTAGTTCTCATTTTTGATATAACCATAGGTCCTAGTTTGCCTGAATGACTACTTGTTTGAGTCAGATATCTGATTGTAATTAGTAACAGCACTATATTTTACTCTAAAATTGTTCTCATTCAAATGATTAATTACACGGTCACCACTAATCTCATGGGACCCATTACTTGGGATTCAGGAAAAGTCAAATTAGCTTCAAAATCAGTAATATCCCATTCCATTTTAATTCCCACCTAGTGGAAATGCTGATAAATTGGTCTAAAAGACACAAGTCCTTGCTTCCAGGTGTTGTTTTCCAACCATTTTGTGTCAAATGACCCACATGTGCTGACTTGGGTTCAGGCCTGGAAGGGATCCATCTAGCTGTAGCAAGTCCACATGGGTTTTACTTCCTAATCCTTCTCACTAGTAAGTTGCAAAGAGAACTTTGGGAACTTGCCTTGTTTGTATTTATTGACCATTTTAAAAAATGAGTTATTGTTTAGAAAACATAACTCTTGTTACTTTTTTATTGTTTGGAGAGTTCCAGAATGCTTTTAAACCACTTTTTGAAGAGTAAAGCAAAATGCAGGTCAGTGGCCATAAATTCAACAGACAGGCAATGTACTGAGAAGGCAAAGAAAGAAAGTTGCAACAGGAAATGAAAATGCACATTTAAGCTATAGGTAACATCTCGATACATTCTCTAGAATATTCTTTCAAGCTCTCTCTCTTTCTCTCCCTTTCTTATATATAACTTATAATTTTTATTCCTCAGAACACTGAAGCTTTACTAGAGGAACAAATCAATCACTCAGGTATACCACCTTTAACCAACTAAGTGTACATACTGCATTCAATTCATCCTTATGAATTCAACTAGACAAATGCAACATGCAAGATGCCAGAAACAAAAAGAACAGTACTTCTAGTTTTAGCCCTTTTGATACAGTAGGTCAGGGAACTATAGTACATTTGCCCTCAAAGTTTGCTGATTCCTTAGAATTATCAATGTAATGATGAATTTTGGAGCTGCCAAACAAGCTAGAACTAGTGAATTAATCACATTACTTTCTAATTACATAACTATAAACCAGTTTATTTGATCAATTAGATTCCAGAATCTTCACATAAAAATGGGAATTTGTTTATTCATTTATTAATAAGTACTGACTTCTACTCTGTGCCAAGCAACCATTGTGCTGAATAATAATTTATAAATAAAATGAATATGGCTTCTGCCCTCATGAGTGTTACAATATAGTGAATATTCATTTCATCTATCAAGAAAATGATAGTATCTTTTCATTGATTTATCTTAAAATTGAAAAGATAATTTATGTATAATTCTTAATCTAGTGCCTATAAAAAGTTATTTTCTGTCATATCACTAAAAATATTAGAAAATTGAATTAAAAACTGCCATGTTAGAACATAAGTATTATTTATGTACTTTCTATCCGTTCTCCATCAGAAGTATTAATCTGATGCAGGATTGATTTTCTTGAATTTGGGTTATAGTGACTAACTGTATTATTATCTTCCATGATTAAGACAGGATTATAAATTCCATTAAATACAGCCATCTACTGTCTAATCTGGCACCTTGCTTTTGTGGTATGTCATTTGTATTTACCCTCTCACCAGCTTTTAGAGAAATAATCTTTTGAGTTGTTTCTCCTTAAATATAGAAAATTAACATGTGAACTTCAGGTAATCACATTAGATCAAAACAATGTTGTAACAAAAACATAAGGACACACACTTCATGAGGTCCTTTTATCATTCTCATTTATTTATCTACCCCTTAGATGGTAAAAGTGCATTTGAGTTGTATAAGTTGTAGGCAGAAATACATCATGGCAAAATCGTGCACATATCATATTCACAATATGATAAGTATGGCTATCACTAGACTAATATATATCAACTTAAATCATTTAAAATTAATAAACATTTAAGTTAAATTTTTTTAAAAACATGTTAAAATTCAACATGATGTTACTTCCATAGAATGAGCTACTCTTCTGAAGATGTATTTATGAAAAGTTGTAATAAAAGCTTAAGTGTGAAGTCCATTCTCCTGGAAAGCAAATGCTATGAAAATACTACTCTTCACTAATAACATCTTCACTCTGAGGCACCAAAAGATGAATGGTTCATACAAAATCTTTGGCAGTCTCTTGAGTATGCCACACAGATTTTAAAAAAATAGTCCACTTCTGAACATTAATTTTAAAAATGCTATTTTATAATATTACAAAATATATAAATTAGACAACAGAAAAATTCATTCAGAAGAAAAAAATTAAAAATTAGATAACCAATTATTGATTGTCATTCTGTATTCACATGTCAAAATGTATACTTTAACGGTTACATTTCTCAAAATTTATTTTGACTCTTGAATCTTACCTTTCTTATTCATAAAACAATTGAGTTGGAACATTTACAGGATTCTCAGAGTGGGTAGTATATACAGCCCCTTCTGGGTTGGGAGATAATTCTCCAGAATTCTGGTGTTTCCCCCATTTTCAGAACAGGGGTATTGATAGTTTTGTTCAGAGACGTTTGCCTAACAGCTTTGGGGATACAAAGATATTGATTCCTGAAGATATTTATAACTCTCTCTCTGGACACATTCTAAGGTAATAAAGGTAGAGGCATCTCCTTCTCCAGAGACATTCCAGGAAAGATATTTCTCTCTCCAGGAGAAGAGAAAGAAGAGAGGAAGGGGAGGGGAAAGAAGGGAAGGGAGAGTAACTTTATTAGAAGTACCAATATAAGAGCAAGATCTCTGTATCTTGAAGACCCTAAGATGGAAAGGATCCATTGTGTGTATAACATGGACCCGGCCCTGCCTATGCATTAGCCCCGCTGGCCTGAAGGGCAGAAGAAACTAATGGAACCATGAAGTTCATGCTGCTTTTTATGCTATGAGTAATAATGTGCCTAAAACCATTTGGGCTGATTGTCTTCTTACTGACTAAACTTCCATATGTGAGGCAAATCTGACTAGCAGCTGCACTAGTTACTGGTCTCTAGGAACTGTTGGCTACTTAACATTCTGAGATCACATTAAAATCACATGAGGTAATTTCCGAAACATGTATAGTCCCCTGGATTTTTATATCTCCCATCTCTTTTTGAAGATTGACTTAAGAAGCACTGTGTCTGATGAGAGATGTCTTATTTTCCAGGTGTGTTAGAGGAAGAGGGAAAAAAGGAAGGAGGGAGGGGAGGAGGCTGTAAAGGAAGGAAGCAGGGAGGGAGGCAGAGAAGGCAGCAAGGAGGGAAAGGGAATTAATATTTAGAGCAAAAGCAATTTGCCAAAGTAATTTAACCAGAAAGTGTCAAAGCTGGCATCCACATCTACACTGTGCACCTCCAGAATACACTTTGGCATGAGATGATACTGCCTCAAAAGAGGATCAAACAGATCAAAGAAAAAATAAATTGTGGATCATCAAGATTTTCTATTATATAAAAATATGCCAGTTCCTAACTATCTTTTTAGGCCTAGGATCTCAAAATAGCTCAGTCTCAGAGAATGAAATGTTTGCAATGGTAATGAAGGAAGTTTCTTTCATACACGAACCAGCAGCAGCTAATGAAATACAGATACTCCTATATGACCATAAAAAAATACTTCTGGGTCATACTTGTGTTCCAGTTGGTCTGCTACTTGAATAATACATATACCCTGCAGTCAAAAGGAGAATGTTCAAAATAGCATGTTGTAATAGTTTTTTTTTTATTTTGAAAGGTTTAAAAAACTCAGGAAGAATAAATGGATAAAGCATGTAGATAACCTCCATGTAAAAGAAGTCCATAAATCTCATCATACTGGAAAAATACTTTCAAAGTAAACTTAACTGAATAGCATATGAGTATTATAAGCAGCTCAAATGCAACAGCTTGTTTTTCAGCTATGGAAAATCATCAGGTTTATTTCACTGGGTAGCTTGTGTTCCTTCTCTAGAAATAAGCATGAACCAGATGGAATGTAACTATCACTTAGGCCCGCAGGGTTTATACCCTGCTGAACTACTATTGAGTTTTTCTCTTCTTTTTGTAGATTGCCAATATTTGAAATTTCTTCAAGTACTCCAATTTCTTAAAATAGCATAGTATTTTAAAGTCAAAACTAAAGTAAAACTAAAAATAATTATAACTATACCAACAAATTTTTTTAGTTTTATTATATGAAATTATCATTTATTTACCAATGGAAACAGAATAAGAAGTTTGCTAAACAAGTAATCACTTCTACTTTTTAAAATAATGCAGTATTATGGCCTTAAAACATATGAATATATTTCACATAATATAAAATATATGAATCATGTTTTTTATATATGAATATATAATCAATTTCATACTTATGGTAAAAAATCAAAGATTGGAAATTATTTCTATTGAATATGACTTCAAAGTTAATTATCTCTAACTCTTTGCAACTACAGGATGTTGGATCATTTTAGTATTTTTTAATATCAGAATTAACAAAGATATGGAAGAGCAAATCATCACAGTATCAAATAATTTCTTAAGTCCTATATAAGAGAGGAAAATTAAAACAGGGAAACAGAAGGATGAAGTGATGGTCCCAGTGGAATCCTGTACCTGTAGGATGCCACACCAATGACATTTCCCCACCAGAAAGGCTTGAGCATTATTATAATCAAAGGCAGAGAAAGGATTGCTCAGTGAGACAACAGAAAAGAAGGATCAATAATTTCTCCACAGGATATTTCTTAATGACAACAGAAAGATTCAGAGAATGCAGTACTTCCTCATCTCTAAAAAAAAGGAAGTTAAAGGTTTATTACGAACCCCACTTTGTCTGTAATATCTCACTTATAGAACACAGCTGTGATTTACTTTTCATGAGCAATGAATATTCCAACTCTGCAAGACAATATGGATGAACACTGTAAGGAAAATAGTGCCCGCTTGCAACATGTACTTTACCAAAGAGAAAGTAAATTTGTCTTCAGTCCTGCAAATTTATGCTATTGTCATGTATAAAAGTTATATGTTCTAAAGAAAGTGATATTTTCATCAAAAATTCTAGGTTTTTATCCTAGAATTTTGTGTGATATTCAGCATATATAATTGTGTAACAAATCCTTAAAATCTCCCTCAGGCTCAATGATAAGCCAGAAGGATTTAGAAACTCTTCTTCTGGTTATAGTTTATTACAGCAGAAAGACACTGATTAAAATAAATAGAGGAGAAAACCACATGAGCAAAATGCAGGAAGAATCAGGTACAAAATTCCAAGTGTCCTCCTTGGTAATGATGCATGAAAACCTATATAAAGTGTCACTAACTTGGGATACTCAGCCACATTCCATTGTGTAGTCCCTGGTCTCAGTGACTCAGATTTCAGTCCCCCTCTCCTCTACCAAGCAAAAACCGGCCTTCACCATAAATCACATAGTTAGGACAAATAATACAGCAGAATCCCCCAAGGTCTTGAACAAACCGAAGCAATTTCGCTAGGCAGAGTACTCCAAGGAGCAGTCCTGAAGACAAGCCTTTCTCTGAAATATTTGAGCAACCCAGGTCAGCTGAGTGGATTAATTCTTGCCCATTTATACTCTACTGGCCCTAATTTGCAGTAAAAAGATATGGCAATAACAAAAATAGTGTTATCAGCTCCATAAGTTATTTTGAGAATTAATTTTGATGAGCCATGTGCATATCCCAAACACATTTTAAGTTATAATTGTTACCATACTGATTAGAATTGAATAGTCAATAAAATCCAAATGGATAATAAAGCTTCCTTAAACCATATAGAAAATATTATACTGACAATTAACATGCTGATATTCACTCCATTTTTCTACATGAAAATAAAATTCTGCTGAAAATGGCATTGTTTGCACTATATATTGCCCAATTACATAAGTTTCTTTTTAGAAATAGTATTATTTTTATTGAGTAACAACATTCATCACTGAAAGTCCAATTCCATGCTTTACCATAAATGTGAACACATATTAATACACACAAACACACACACGCACACACACATACACAGTGAAATAAGTCAGAGACATCTATAAATAAAAGATAAGATAAAAATAAGACAAACACCCTATAATTTCATTCATAGATGGCATATAGAAAAAAAAAACAGTCATTAATGAACTAAATAAAGTAAAAGTAAGCTCAGACTACAAGACCAAATTAGTGGTTACCAGAAGTGAAAGGAGAAAGTGGAGTACATAAATCAGGTAAAAGAGGTCACTTGTACAGTAAAGGATAGAACGAGGCTTTCAATGGCAAATTTAATGTAGTATACACAGATGTTGCTTTATAATGAGGCACACCTGAAACTTATATAATACTATAATGTTACTTCTATAAAAATATATAAAACAAGAGATAATGATTTAAGGTAGGATAAAAGCTTGATTGATTAATGAAGTACTACTGTGGAACAGGGATATATCTTACTATGTTCTTCTATCCTCAGACTCCCAAATAGTCCTGTGCAAAATAGGATATACAGGTAAAGGATTGTATTTTTTTTTTATCTCCAGGCATGAACTTTTGTATTATGTAATTTGTACATATTAAGTACTGAATAAGTATTTGGACACTGTAGTGAACAGCTGTCAATGAAGGCATTTTTACAAGGCTTTCTTCACATTTTGCTGGTTTACTCATGGTGAAATTAATATCAATAAGCATTATCCAGTCACCATTGCATCAAAAGCAACAGAGTCACAATATAGTTTGTGCTAATCAGGTATTCCTACGTGAAGCTTAAGTATGGAGTTAAATTATTCGGGTAAAGAGACAGACTATGAAAAATTCATTTTGATAGTGTGGATATGACAAAGACAGTGGGACTCAAAATCCACATTTTGATAGTGTGGATATGACAAAGACAGAATTTTCAACTAAGTGAGTAACTTCTGTATTCAGTAATTTATTGATATGGCAGAGGTGGACTGGTTCTAAAGTGGTCAGTTCTTCATGATTCTTTCCTGATACAAGTGTTTCTGAAGAGTAGAAGCAACTTTGGCAGCTTCTTTGGAATTATCCTGATAGTCAACTGGGAAATGCTCCTACACTATTTTTCTTGAGTCTTTCCAAAACTTTTGTGAATAAGGTCCCTTAATATATCATTTGCTAATTAAACTATTAGAGCTGATCATTCTATGTGACAAGCAAAGGAGAAGAGCAGAATACTTGCATTATGGTATCACTGAACTAGTCTGTCAAATTTCAATTCTGTCACCATTCTCATTTCTTAGCCAAGATTTCCCCCTAAGATTTAACTTCCCCATCTCTAATAAACAGTACTTACTGTGAAACATTTACTCAGAAGATAATCCATGTTGAACTGTTACTACATTGTCTTATATTAACCAAAGCTGTCAGGTGCTGTTGCTAAGCCACATCAGCCAATTGCCCAATTACTGAACTATTTATCATAGGCAAGAGGTAATCATCTAGGTTTACAAAGTAAAATTATTCTTTTTTTTAAAAGATTTACTTATTTATGCATGCAAGCTGGGGTACAGGCCAGAGGCGTGGGTGGTAAGATGGTTCACCAGAGACAGAGTGGGGAGCAGAACAAGCAGATGGACGGAAATACACTGCTGAGGGGAGCAGCGCGCAAGGCAAGAGAGTTCTGCTGCGCCACATGGGAATCTCCCCAGTGGGGCATCGAACTCGCGTCACCGCTGCCGACAGCTCCACAGCACAGCGCTTAACCGCTGTGCTACCAGGGAGGCCCTAAAATTGTTCAAGAATTATTAATTAACCAATATCTAACTAGAAGATAGAATACTGTTAGAATATTCAAGGCAATATATATAGATTTGCTTTTTCTTCCTACCGTTATCACTTATGCCTAATTCTTTTGAGGCTGCCTGTTACTTACATTAAAATAGTGTTTGTAAAAGATTAGATTGCTGGACTTTTGCAACATTCAACATCACTAGTGAAATAACTCAAAAGAAAATACAAATTTAATAACTAATGCTTAAATTATTTTTTCTGTAAGATTTTCTCAAATATCCTAAGGTGAAAAGACAATCTATTACCAAATAAGTACTTTCAAAAATGGCTTAAAATATAATGCTGATGAAAACAGTGTACTAACATGTAAGACTCAGAAACATACATTCATATGTACACACACATATTACACACAGCAATTTATGTGATATGAGGGGGCCAAATGGGGTTGAACTGAAGTATTTACAAAGTTTGTCCCAATGCTGATAGTTCAAAAGTCCAAACACCCTTAAATGAAAAAAAAAATAATTATGAACCATTTCCTGGTGAATTTTGGGTTGGATATAAGAAAAGGACTGAGGCAATAGGCCAGCCAGCAGGAAAAGAAAGGGCTACATTTGAAGTAATAGTATTCAAAGGCTCAAAGGCAAAGTCGTCCCTATCTTAATTTTATATTTTACAAGTTATTTTTGCTGCTCTAGTAAGTACTTTCAACATGCTCAGAAGTTGCTTACTACTCATCACTTTTTACTTTGCTGACATTTCAGGGTGAATGCAATCATTTTGTGACTCACTCCTAGTGTCTTCACCCTGGCAGCAAACATTTGCACATTAACCAATAACAACACATGCTGTCTCTATCTGACTTTGTATATTTCACACCATGAAATGATATTGTATTATCATTTTCTTCCATGCTACACCAATAATCATGTGAAGCTTGAGCCTTTGAAGACATTTGTTGTTTGTTTGTTTGCTCTAGGAGTCGATTTCAGACTACTTAAGGCAATATGTACAGAAGTGGTAAGTTTTCTGATGATAAGGAAAGTTAGATGAGGCCTGCCCTTTTATGCTTAACATAAGTGATTTCCTAATTGTAAAGGATTGGTTTAGAGCGTTTCTGTATAAATGTTTGAATAACATCTGGCAGAGGCAGTGGTAATTTACCAAAAAAGAGACCAAAAAAGCAAAATAGCTGTTTTAAGAGAATTTAGATAAGCAGAACAATAAAAATAAAAGTAGATTTCTTTCCCTATCTCTTTGGATAAATCAGCTCAAATTTACTTAAGTATTGTATTTTTTAATGTAATGGAAATAAAGAGTATTAAAATCTTTAACTCAGAATCCACAATTAAGAGATAGAAAACCTATTTTGAATGATAAAATTAATAAAAATTCTAAATAAAATGATAATCTTGTTCAGCTCATACTTCCTCCAAAGAAACTAAATTATAGTCATTCTATAAGCTATACAAGTGCTATTGCTGCTCTGAAAAATGTGAAATTTATTTAGAGATGAGTCAAAATATTTATGGATGGTTGATGTAACACTAATTGTGGGGGCTGATTATCACTCCAGAGGTCCCTGTTTCTTGTTCTGAAAATGTTGTATCCACTTCAGAGAGTCTAAATGAAAATTTAGCACAAAACGATGTCTTAGTAACTATAGAAGTTGAAAACAGAATTTCAATGATTTTTCAAATTACAACTAAAAATTATAAACAAAATTAATAGCAAGATCTAACACTTGTTGAGGTGCCATTTTTTGACATAATTTTGGCACCCAAGATGAACATCAAATTGATATATTATCATAGGAAAATTTTTCTTAACCAAATTTTCTCTCTCTTACATAAATAAACATTTTTACTGCTTACAAGTGAAAGACACTACAGTTCTTTGTTATTGAAGTGTTGAGTTTTGTTTCCTGTAATTACAGATTGTATTAAATCAAGGTAGCATTTTGCCAGAAAAGATTTTTCTCATTGTCATTTGCCAAGGATAATTGGTAAACACTACTCCTATAGCCATATTATTCCTTTCAGCAAAGAAAATTGGATCCCATTTGAAAACAAATGTAATTTGACACTCCAAGACTGAGAGACAAATTAAACAATTTTTCCTAACATCTTGTTGAGTTGGTAGCTGTAGTAGTTAGTTATTACAGTGTAAAATATTACCATAAACTTGGAGACTTAATAATCTCATAAGTTCTATATATGAGGACACTGGGCATCCTTTGCTTCAGGATCTCACAAAAGTGAAATCAAAATTTCAACTTGGACTGTGATCTCTCCTGAGGCTGAACTATGGAAGGCTTAATTTTCATGCTGATGTACTTGTTGATGGACTTTGTGTCTATGTGGATTGTTGACAGAAGGGCTCAGGTTTTGCTGACTATATGCAAGCCTGGAGGCTTCCTCATTTCCTTGCCACATGGACTTTTTCTGTATGGCTGCTTACTTCTTAAAACCTTAAGGGATAGCATCTCCTTATAAGGCCGCCATTACAGTGTAAGGTAACCTCATCATGCACATGTAAATATATACATGTTATCTTTGTCATATTCTATTAATAAGAGTAAGTTCCTGGTCCTGCCTACTCTAAAGAACTGGGAATCACACAAAGTCACAAATTCGAGAAGTCATGAATCATAGGCCATTTTAGAGTTTGTCTGTCACACTGGCATACTATGAGAGTAATTATATCAAGAGATTATATAAGAAAGTGGGTTGAGAAGGTATCTGGTCTCTGATCCATCATGTAGGTAAATTATAAATATTCCCTCTGCCCTAACAATAAGCAAAAAGCTGAAAATGGAAGAATTAAAACACTTCTTGGAGCTGTCAGAAAAATAAGGTCAACAGGGAAAACCACTGTTTTAAAAGTTGGACAGAAACGTGGACACAAAGAATGACAACCTATTGGAGAAGAAATCAATTAGCATAAAACTATCATTGAACCAGTACCAGGGTAAGAGATAAATGAACTGTAATCAATGAATAGTCGAATCTCGATGTGGACAACTCTGAGAATAAAAATTCTCAAAGTCCAAGTCATACACTTTTGACAAGTTTAACCTCCTGGAAATCTACCAGGTAGCCATAGTGAATACCAGTAAAAAAATCCTCCCATGTTTCCAGGAGGAGAAGAGGATAATTAACTTTCTAAAAATAAGCTAGAGCATTCTATTTTGTTTAACCAGATCTTTCCTCAGGAGAAACTAGTACACTTGATAGGGTTCTATCAACTGTACCCAATGACAACCCCCACCAGTTATACTATCCCAACTAAAGAGGAGTATGGGAGACTGAGAGCTGAGAGAATCATAAGACTATCAATACTTCCTATCTCTCTTTACCTTTAGACTTACATTATTAACGGTCTATTTTTCACATATTATTTTTTATTTTATTTCACATATCTATTTTTAGTATATCATTAAAAGGCAAAGATACAGTTTAAAAAGATAAACTGATACAGGAATCAAAGCTAGTTATAGCAAGAAGTTAGAATCCTCAGACCATGAATTTAGAGAAATAGCTATGAATAACTCACTAAAAACACTTACATGCATGGGGTAGATCACATTCAAGAGTGCATGATAACATAAGCTGAGAGATGAAAATTCTAAGGAAGAATTAAAAAAAATTCTAGAAATCAAAAGTGTGATGACAGAAATGAATAATTCTCAACACGGCTGAGGAAAGTATCTCTGAACTTTAGAATATGAAAACAGGAACTCCCAAAGCTGAAAAGAAAAGTGAAAAAGAACTAAAACCACCAGAACAGGATATCCGCAAGCTATGGGACAACTACAAAAGGTATAATGTACATCTAATGGAAATTCAAGATAGAAACAATATCCATTTGAGGATATTTAAGGAAATAATGATTGAGAATTTCTCCAAATTAATGCAAGGCAACACAATGTGGTAATGATAAAATAATCAATGAACAGAATAAGGACCCCAGAATAGAACCACATAAATGAATATAAGCCAAATTATACAAAGAACTCTTAAAACTTGTAAAAAAAAAAAAAAACCTAACAAACAACGTTATATAAAAACAGGTCAAAGATCTTAACAAAAACCTCACCAAAGAATATGTACAGATGTCAAATAAGCATGTGAAAAGATGCTCCTCATCAAATAACATCAGGGAAACACAAAATAAACAATGAGATACCACAACATACTGACCAAAATTCTCAACACTGACAACACAAATGCTAGTGAGGATGTAAACAAGAGGAATTCTCATACATTGCTGGTGGGAATGTAAAATGGTTTAATCACTTTGGAAGGAAGCTTGGAATTTTCTCAAAAAGTAAACACTCAGCATAAGATAAGGTCCAACAATTGTTCTCTTTTTATCTGAATCAAATGTGTTCACACAAAACCTGCACACAGGTGTTTCTACCGTCTTTATCCATAATTTCCCAAACTTGCAAACTGAATTGTTCTTTAGTAGGTGAATGCATGATACACTGTGTTACTACTAGACAATGAAATATTATTCAGCACTAAAATGAAATGAGCTATCATATCATGAGCAGATACAAAGGAAATATGAATGTATGTAACCAGGCGGGGGAAGTCAATCTAAAAGGTTGCATGTTATATGATTTCAATTATATGACCTTTCAAAAAAGTCATATCTATGGAGACAGTAAAAATTTCAGTGGTTGCCAGCGTTAAAAGGAAAGAAGAGAATTTATAAGGTCCTGACACAATTCTGTATATAACTATGCAGGAGACATACCATTGCACATCTGTCGAAATACATATATATCACAAAATATCAAGTGAAATCTAAGTTATGTACTTTATAATGTTATGATGATGTGTTAATATGTATTCAACAATTATAAACAATGTGCTATTGTAGCATGCAATGTTGATAGTGGGGGAGATTGTGGGTGTGTGGAGATATAGAGTATATGGGAACACTCTGTGCTTTCCACTCAATTTTCCTGTGAATCTAAAATTACTCAGAAATATAAAGCTTACAATATTTTAAAAGAGTGATTTGATTATACTTCTCAAATGAGATCTATTCCAAGGACATAAAGAGCTGCAAAACATGGGAAAATAGATTGAGTTACTATATTCTTGGTGGTAGTCTTGACTGATTTTCAGGTTCAGTGTGTATTTTAGGATACAGGACGTGAATATTCATATTAATGTGATTATTCATTGGGAATATCAGTATGAGATAGATGATAAAAATATACTAGAATTTTAAAATCAAATAGAAAACTCACAGTCCTGAATTTGAATATAAAGGGCCAGTTTAAATACAGACCATTTTATCATTTAAAATACATATATTTTCTACAGCTGCTGAAAGTACTTATAAACAATATCAACCCAGGAGCAACGAGCACCTCTAGAACATAAATTTCTGTCTATGATTACATTTCCCTATAAATAGTTCTTTGGTATGATGATTAGCTTTATGTGTTGACTTGACTGTAGTATCCAGTTATTCAATCAAGGACTAATCTAAGTGTTGCTGTTAGGGGTTTTGCATGGGATTAATATTTACAATCACTTGAATTAGAGGAAATTGCCCTCTCCATGGTAGTTTGTGCAGACATCCAATCAGTCGTATATGTAAAACTGAGGTTTCCCTGAGAAAGCAGAGGTTCTACAGCATCAGCCTCTCTCCACATATCTCCAGTATGCCATTCTGAGCTATGAATTTCAGATTTTCCCAGCAACAAATCTCTATAATCACAATCATATAAGTCATTTCCTTATAGTAAGTTTCTTTGTATATGCCAGAGTATACAGATAAACATGTATATTTGTATGTATATGTGATTGTGCAAGTATAGGCATGTTTGTTCAATTAAAATGTTAACATTAATTTCATTTTAAAAATCTTATTTTCATGTGGCTAACAAAAATCGAATATTAAATATGTAGCTTGCATTTGACACAGTTTATTTTTAGTGGTCAATGTTGATCAATTAGGCTCCCGATCCATGTTGGTCTTTTTCTGCAAGTTATTTGCTGGAGAAATTTAGTCATTATTTTTCTTTTTACAAATAAGATTCACACAGTCTAGATTTTATTGACTGTATCCTTAGGTATAATTAGTTATTATTTCATATATTCTATCTTCAGTAGCAGTTAGAGTTTGAAGCCTGATCAGGTCTAGGTTTGATTTTGTTTTAGCATGAAAATTTCATAGTTGTACTTCTATCAGATGTCACGTGAAATATCATGTATCATCATGATGTTAGGAGCCTCTACACATTATTGTTTAGATACATTAATTAATGCTTTCAAAATGTGCTAGTATTATCTCATATCCCCTTTTCTATATACTTGCATGAATACTTTAAAAATGAGTAACGACTGCCAGTCAATTACATGGAAGTACAATTTTTCCAGTTTTTGGTAATCATACCGAAATGGTATCTTTGGAGTAAACTGAATTGATTTTCATAATGGCTAAGTAAAAGCATGCTATCAATGAAATTTCTTCAGTACATGTCAGAAAAATATCAGATCTCAAATGTCACTGACAAAGAATTCCTGCAATAGGTTACAGTACATAAGAAAACACCCACTGAATCTTGATGGTTTGATTTAGTCATACCAAGAACATTTACAGATTCAATTATGTAGCATGCAGATACAGAATAAGGAAGAACAGTCCTGAGATATAATCCCATTCATACCCCATTCAAGCTATGAAAAAGACTCTTGAGGAACAACAAGCATTTCAAGAGCTCCTGTTTGAGGTCCAAGGTATGCATATGATTAGACCAACCCAGCTAGAAGCAATTATCTACAGATTATCTCAGCCATCCTCTGAGGAGGAATTGCTTATGAGAGGACACAGTGTCACTAATTTAGAATTCAATAATTATAACAATTCATTAATTAGATAGAAATGTATCCTGTGCATGATGGATAAAGAAAATGAAGAGCTTGAAAATTCACCACCGCCTTCAAAAATATTCCAAATCACCTACCATTCCAACATTATTTTCTTTCTTTGTAGTCTTTACAAATTTCAAAAGTGCTCTATTTCTGAAAATAATTCTATTTACAAATATGAAAACTTTTATATTTAGGGGATTTTCCTTTTATAAAATAAAATGTTATTATTTTGCCATTACTATATAATGTACTATTGGCACATATTTATGTACTATTGGTTTACAATACTATGTAAATATCAGAATTACAGCATCATACTTTGCTATGTGTATATATCTCACTACACTTGTACAAACTTAACACATATTGGGGGTTTAGCATAAAAGATGAAAGGGTGGTATCCTTTCATTTATTAGATAAGAACTTGATCTCTTGTATGAATCAGATATGGCATTGTGAAATAAAAACAGAAAACTAAGAGAAAAAAGTTTCAAGAATTTGTAGTTCAGAGTCAGATAATAACAATACAGTATGATAAGTCCAATGATAGAGATAGGGAACCTATTAAAATTGACAATCTGCGTTGGAATATTATCCGAGAAGTGGTGTCAGCTAGACTGAATAGTAAAAGATGCATAAAAAAATGGACCAAAAATAGTTATTGAAGGTAAGAATGAAAAACATTTATTAAATAAAAGATGAAATTTTCATAATAATAGTTTCCCAATACAACTTCCCATCTTCTCATGGTTAACTTCCCAGACAAGTATATCCTGCAGCAGGGCTGCTAAGGCCTGAAAACTTGCCATAACTCTAAGGGAATTTCTGACATGAAACCACAAGAAAGAGGTTAGGTAGGTCCCGAAGAGTTGGGACAGAAAGGGAGACTCAAAATATAAAATATACTACATCAAGATAATCATTGCCATCATCTCTGCTAAGGACCAGAAAGAGCCTCCTCACATGGCTCTTACCCATGCATCTTTCCAGTAATTCTCCAAGTGTCTCTACATGTTTCTCCTTCAGGTGTCTCTTCCAAGTTCCCTTCACAATTGTCCCACCTCCCTTTATCTATCCACATCCATCGTTCTCAGTTGCCCACTCCCCCATTCAGGAAATCTGGCTCATGGAATGCTGGGAATTGTAATCCAAGGCATGTAAGTGGAGTCAGGGAAAATGGTACCCATTCTATGTTCCTCGTCCTTTCATGGAGCTGTATCTGAAACATTATTTTCTTATTTTTGGACACGAATTTCATGTTATATGTATGTCTGGCATATATGGTAGAAGTTTGTAAGAAATTACACTGACAAAGGCAAGATTACTAAAGAATTTAGCCATCAAACTTTGAGTGATAAGTGAAAGGATATAAAAAGCTAAATCTTATTTACTTAAAATCAGCGGCAAAATTAGTGCATCACCACTTTATTCTCTGTGCTGTTCTCTTACTTTATAGTCATCTTTCCATAGTCACACAGACCAGTCTTGCGTAGCTAAGTAACAGAAAGGCTTGTTTCAATTTTGGTGGCCTGATTGTATTCCAGTATTCTATTGTATGTGATCTTGTCTTTCCACTTAATGTTAATTATAGTCTGTAGCCCATGCAAATGAAATTGAGATGAAACATGTGATTTCAGTTGCTGGACCAAATTTCACAATTTGAAGCTGTCACTGCTACCACTTTTCTATGAAGTATGAGTTTTGCCTCTATATGGACTTTTAAAACTACCTTAATGCTGATCAAAATAAAGCGCATGTAGTTTGGCATATTTAACAGTCATGATAGAGTTTGATCTTTGTCTTCCTTAAGCAAATCATAGCAAATATTGGAAGGAAGGAAAGAAGGAGGGAAAGAAGAAAGGAGGAGAGGGAGGGAGGGTGGAAGAGCTCAAACTAGCAGAACACATGTCATCATACCAAGTTGTCTTTATTCCAAGAGCAACTGCTGCCATTGATTCTGATACCTTTGATCTGCAAATCAAAGATTAAGATAAATTGCAGACAGCTATATAAATATCAGTTATTTAAAATAACAAAACCTTCTAGAAATTTTACTATTCTGCATAAAGATCAAACTTCAACATGAGTATCTGGGAAAACATATTGCCACTTGAGAATTTTCTATGAAGTGACAATTTTCTATAAAGACTGACCCTTAAGGCAATGAAGAATACCCAAAACTGAAATAGAGAACAGATTATGATAAATAACATAACAAGTTGCCACAATATATGAATACTTAAAAAAAAAAGCTTGTTTACTTATGTGTCCATATGCTCCTGGAAATTGTGTGTGTGCACGTGTGTGCCTGTTGTAGTTTTGATGATGAGCAACATATCAGAAGATCGTCTCAGAAATTAATGAAGATGGTAGCCTTTTTGGATTCATCTCACATAGGTTAAAAAAAATGTACATTATCATTGAATAAGCAAGTATAGCCTCTTTGAGAAGGTTGAATACAGGGTTACCTAAAGTAACTAAAGATACTACCACCTAGAGAGTAGTGTAGGGCAAGATGTGGTTTGGAATATTTATTTATTTATTTTTAATAGATATTTTATTTATTTTTGTTATTCATATCTTTTACATTATTGTGTGTTCCCCATAAGTTACCCACCACCTGTTCACCCGTGGAGCCATCACCATAGTCCTCCATGCTCCCCTCTTCAGCCCTACCCCTCCCCTCCGTCCCTGCTGAATGTCGCTTTCTTATTTGGCTCCCCTATATTCCTGTTATAAGTGAAACCATTCGATAATTTTCTCTTTCTTTCTGACTCATTTCACTGATCATGATCCCCTCTAGGTCCCTCCATGTTGCTGCGAATTGCATGTGTTTGTCTTTTTTGAATGCTGAATAGTATTCCATTGTGTATATGTACCACATCTTCTTGATCCAGTCATCTATTTTTGGGCATCCGGGTTGTTTCCATATCTTAGCTATTGTAAACAGTGCTGCAATAAACATGCGGGTGCATGTATCCTTTCAGATTAGTGTTTTTGTGTCTTTGGGGTATATTCCCAGTAGTGGTATTGCCAGGTCATATGGAAGTTCCATTTCTAGCAGTTTGAGGAAATGCCATACAGCTTTCCACTCTCCTATACTGCTGGTGGGAATGTGGTTTGGAATATTTAAAAGTTATACTAGGGGGCCTCCCGGGTGGCGCTGTGGGTTAAGTCTCAGCCTTATGAAGCTATCAACAGCCACTTCAGCATGAGTTAGATGTCAGGCCAGGGGCTTCCCACATGGCCCAGCAGACCTCTCCTGCCTCACCCGCTGCTCCCCTCAGCAGTGTACTTCAGTCATTCTGCCTGTTCTGCTCCCCACTCTGTCTCTGGTGAATCCTCTCACCACCCCACACCTCTGGCCTACACCCCCATTCTTGTATGCATAAATAAATAAATCCTTAAATAAAAAAATAAAGTTATACTGGAGTCCTGTGCTTAACTTCATTTAGCAAACCACAGTGAATAGAGGGAATGGAGGAAAAGGTTGACACATGGTTTTTGGATCAGTACCTAGTGTAAGGTCTCAAACACAAGCAGATTCTTTGATTCTATACCTATGAGATTGCAAATAAAGATATGACTCCAAATTCAGATTTCACCTGACTGCCCAAATCTAGAAAGTAGTTTTGAAGGGACCTGTACAAGCTGAAATAAAAACTTGATACTGACATAGAATGCCTTAGGTCTACTTCTTAGTGAAGTAGTTAAACACCCTATTCACTTATTTAACCTACCCACTTATTTACCCCACCCAGAAAATACAACAGAGGAGACCATCCTAGCAGTAGCCAGTATTTCCACAGTAATACTGCATGGTATTTAGGTAGTGTGACCACAGGTGACATATCTCCCAGATTTGGGTTCATATGTATGCATGTTATCCACAGAAACGATATTAGCAAAACTTTTATCTGTCAAAGTGAATCCTGACTTGCATAATGAATTACATGGTCCCTCTCTGCATTTTGAATAAAAGGCAGAAGAAAAAAAAATCTGACTCTAGATTTCTCTCAAGTTATATTTGGAAACTTAACTTCTATATCTGAGTTTCTTGGAACATTCAAGGTTGCAAGATATGATAACTGTATAAGTGGGATATCAGGAATTGGTACAAGACACTGAATATTTAGAGTCTTATTACTCTTTTTCACTTGGTCTAAGGGTGTCCCTATTTGCTAGCAGGTTGAAGATAAAATTAGGATTTTATTCTTTTACTGATCAATTACATGCTCCTGTGGAAGTATGACGACTCTGTTCCTTAATAATTATAAGTTCAACTCTAAACAACATGTATTTGAAGTATAACTGTCACTATTTCTTAGCAATATGTTGAAAATACCCTAGACTCTAAAATTTACAACCAATATGAGAGAAATGATAGTATTCTATACATACACCGCTTTGGGCATAACAAAGTAGAAAGCTATTTTGAGATTCAGAATGTGTAACTCCATTTTGTTATTACCCAGAAAGTCAATTTAGTTAGGCTATCTAGCTTTTTTTTATTTTGTGACAATAAAGTTACAAAAAATAGTGTTTAAAGATTCTTGTATGTCAAAAACATGACGCACTTCTAGGACTCTATCACCCAAATTTAATTGTCACATTCCTTTTCTTTAAGTGGACATAAACAACTCTCTAGGAAGGATTTCCTTATACAAGCAGATATATAAATGAGCCCAAACCAAATACTACCAGTTGGATAACTTTGGACATATATATATTGATGGACATTTAAAAGTCGCTGAGCCTTGATTTTGCATCATCAAAATGAAGGAGCTAGAAGGGTGACTCTGGAGTTCTCTAAAAATGAAGAATCTATTCCACCGCGGAACAGTTTTAAAAAACAACAACAACAACAAAAGAATTTTGTCTTTTTTTCCCCCATCCTCTATGAATAACACTTCTCTTATGTGTTCTTCTGTCAGGTTAAAAGCCTTTTGCCCTAACTATGATAGGTTAAGGCTTTTAAGAAAGTATAGACAAGAGAAGTCAATTATGGGTTTAAGCTTTGATAATATACTCCAAGTTTTTACAGACAACTGGATGATTTCTCTCCTTTCCACTCCACTTGCTATGTTTGGATGCAGCCTGCAAGAGAAAATTCACTTTTCAGCCAGTTGCACTTATGAAAAGAATCTGGGAAAAATCCCACATGCTCTGAGCCAGCTGCAGAGAGGCCTGAGTGGTTCCTTAATGACTGCAGCCTGGGGACCAGGCAGTGTGGTAGGAGACTTCAGATAGCACAGCATTTGTGTGAGACTGTCAAAATAGCGGGACAAACACTATACCCAGGCCAGTCAGCATCTGGCCTGGAGGCTAACCTGGCCAACCTGTGGCCTGGTGGCTAACCTGTGCTGCTCTCGAGTTGGAACCCCAGAGGTCTGCCATTCCTGGAAAGTGCTTCAAGCTTCTCCTACCATGAGGATTGGTTCTGAGTGCATTATGGAGCTCATTCTAACGTATAAATCTCTTTGAAAGAAAATAATATTTTTCCAACCCAATGCAAAGTTAAACTGTCAACTTAAACATTTGCTAGCTTTTATAAAAAAACATCATCTAACCATAAAACATCCTGTAAACGAATATTGTTCTTTGTAATGCGGTGATTAGAAATAATTATTTCACACATATGCTATCTTTATAGGCTATTAAGTACAGCTTATAAGTCATATTCGACCTCATTTTCCTTCCTATCTTAATTTATATTTTCTAAATCCATAGTATAGTTTTATTGTTCAGAGATAAAAGAGTCTTCTAAAGAACACCGGAGTGTTCTATACCTATGTGAATGGCTGTTTCTCTCCTTCACACCCTAACTGGATTGCTGCCACTTCGTTAGCCAGCTCTCAATCAAGCAAGGCAAGCACATGAATTGAGAGATTGCTGCATATGGCAGACAGTACTGAGTAACTCTGCAGGGAATACTAGCTGCCAATTTGGGGTTCTAAATCTGTTTTATGTTCACATTAGTCTCCTCAACTGAGAAGAGATTCCAGCTTCATTCAAGCCATAGTAAGCCTTGTTTTCCTGTTGGAATCAGGATGTATTCTTGAAACAGCACACACAGAACCAATCGCTGTGGAATGATCATTCTGAAATGCCTAACACAATTGTTTAGTCAGTAATAAGAAACAGTTTGCTTTACATTTGAAAGTCTGGCATTTAACTTATGATTTTGTCAATATACACTAAAGGCCACAGAAAAAGAGCTATGATGAATCTGCTATCAACCTAACTCTGGGCAGTTGTGTGTTTTGTTCTGGTGAGTTGCTGATATGCATAACAATAATATTGCCTAGATTTAAAAGAAAAGGAGAAGTCCGTTTCCCAAATAAAGTACTTGCACCTGGAAGGAAAATCATGTGAGAAAGGTTTGAATGCAAAGGTTATCAGTTTATTACAGCAACCAAAAGCTGTGCGTGCATTTAAGAACTGTTTACTTTATTGGCTTGTCCTTTCAACAAATATTCATTGTATGTCTTTCTGGGCAGCACAATAAGCCACTTACCAAAGAAGTCATGCATGAGCATAACATAGGTTTAAAGAAGATTAAAGAAGAAGAAGATTAAAATCTATTGGGATGAGTAAACACCTACATGCAATGAAAGGAACTAAAAATTATTCTCACCACTCAAGTAGATTATAAAGACACCTTCAGGTTAGTGCCTTGTTATGTCATCACTTATCTTACCTCATTTGAGGTTAACCTCAATTAAGGGTTTGAGTAAAAATAGCTATTATATTTGATTAGAAATCTTAGAAAACACTGCTATGAGAAAAAAGGAGACAGGCACTGAAGTAACCCAGTAATGGCTACTTGAAATCAATAGGTTTTTGCCATGGTAACCTGGGTACTATCCCCTGGAAATCCCTATGACGCCCTTTTGAGTTATCCTGCTGAAGGGGTAAGGACAACCAGCTCTTTTTCCACTAGTTACTCCCTGACATTAACTGAGGACGACTGCAGGCAGCATTACCTCCTAGACACTCCCAGCCTACCCTGAGCATGGACAGAGCACATTCTTGCAGTCAGATTTTGAGAAGAGACTTACAGATGAAGACTTCAGTTGTTACTAAGAAGTTATAAATACCTCTGGGAATGGTGAGAGCCATGGAGATCCCTTGGAGCCATGACTGTCTACTAATCATTTTGTTGTAACTCATAGTTTTAAAAATATCATGAACATTTCAATAGTAACTATTTATGTGAGGAATGCATTTGTCTTCTATTGTATTTTAAGTTTCAGAAATAAATGAAATATTTTCATACTCTCTTATCCCTATCTCTTTTTATACATCACTTGCTATACAAATGAAAGATTTTAATGACTCCATAGCTAATTTCTCTTTGTCTAGTCACAACTATTCTAACTCATCATGTATATTATTATCATAGTAATATTTTAGGTCTTTCTTTACTAGGCATCTTCCATACCTAGGAAGTCATCCCAGATTTTTTATCTATGCCTCATAAAGGTTGCATTTTGAAATTTACAGAATGCTTGTCCTTATTTTGTTTAATCTTCACAACAAACCTATAAATAGATGACACATAGTACAATAGAGATTATTACCCCATTTTAAAGATAAATCTTCAAGGGAAATCTTTTAGGGATTAAGTGTGTTCCTTTGTCTTTTACTAATAAAACTACTTGGCATTTGAAGCCAGTGTTCTGTTATTTTCCTTTTGCATTGCATTTCTCAGTGTTTTTCTGCCTGCCATATTCCCGACAAGCCTAACTCAGAACCCTTTGCTCCTTCTAGCTGGTGCTGGAAGGTCACAGGTACCATGAGTTTACAGGGTACCGCTGCAGACAACAGACCACTTCAGTATTGGATGTCCCCAAGTATGATTTAACATTTACTATGCATCATCTTAATACTTCATGACAAGCAGGATACATAAAAGCAATCTCTCATATTATACAAACACATACCAAAAATACATAAAATGTGACTTTGTCTCAATGTTAGTTTGTATCTAATCCATATTTTTAATTTAAGGTTCAATAGTGCATTAGTTTGCCAAGGAGATACAGGCAAGAACTTGTCTGTGTTATTGGTATTATCTGATCAACCATCCCCAGACTGTCAGAGAAGTTGGAAAAGCCAAGAGATAAGTTGGGAGTTAAAGTATTTCTTTGACAAGAGCTGTGCTGTGAATCCCAGTTCCCAAGGGGGTTGGAATGGAGGTCTGTCTTCTGACCTTAATCTTAGTGAGAGGAGTTTCAAAGAGATATCTCAGCAAGCTTGATTGTATTCCCAGCAGTCTGGTGACACACTGGATGAGGGTCAGACTCACAAGTGAGAATTTTAAAGGGCAAAAGTATGTAGGTGAAGCTGCCTGCTGGGCAACTAAATGAAAAGCAGGGTATAATTGAAAATAACTGCACTCCCACCGATGGTAGATCAAAGGGGCATATTTCCTGTACTATATATAAGAGAAATTTGGCCAGAGTCAGTTTAGATCCTCCAAAGTGGGGCAAATGGAGGGGCAAGTGAACCTCCATAGAAAGAGGTTGGGAGAGTACTGCCAACTGCCTAGCAAATGAGGAAGGAATCCTGAATGATTAGTGTGGGGTCAGTGTCCCCAAAAGGGTCAAACAGACTTTTGTCAATATTCCTAGAGTAGGCGCTTGTCATGTGGGAAGAAGAGATCAATCAAGTTCATCAATCAAGACCTCAGGAGGTCTGTTTCTACTACTTAAAGAGTCCAAATTGTTTTTCCTGATAGTGAATAACTAAAGGCTTAGACAAGTTTCTGTTTTGGCCTACACCCTTCATCCCTCCTAAATCAAAGAAGAGATAATATGTCCTCAGTTTCTGCCCTTTTCCTAGTAGAAATAATCGCTGCTCTCTCTTTTATGACCTAGAAGAATGTAGATTGGGAGAATCTCATCCAGTTCCAGGTTTATCACTAAACATGTTTTTTTTTTTTTTTAAGAATCTCATCTTTTCTCTCAGAGTAAGGATGAGGTCACCCCATCCTTGTCTATCAAGTGATGTCTCTCCTCTCTGTCCTTGACACCTGAGGTTACAAAACACAGGATAAATATTTATGATCTGCCCCATTATTTTTTTAGAATTTACAATCATGCAACCTCTACATACATATGTTAATGATATAACATATGCTTTATTAACCCATCTGATGCAGTTTTGATTACCAATTGAGCCTGAGAAGAACCCAGGGAATGATTTCTTTTGTGACTCCACACCAGCTAGCGGAGATACAATTGCATGTGTCAAGAGATGATGAGTGAAACAGGATAATAATGAGAGAATTTCCTAAGTAACCCATAAAAGCATTTCAGAGAGAAAAGAAGATTATAAACTTTTGTACAATCAGAAGACACCAATGCCTAACTGATTCAGGTCAGTAGCACATACAGAAACCATCCATTTTTTTGAACTACAGTCAACCTAAAAGGGAGAAGAGAAGGTTTAATTTTAAACAAAATTAAAAGTTTTTATTTTTGTTGTTTTAATAGTCCAGACTGATTACTAACCTTGTACTCTATTTTTGATAAAAATGACTTAGAGAAACTTATTTTCTAAGCGGGATCAACATAAATCAGAGATCAAATTCTAGTGGCAATTTGAAGACATTTATTCTCTTATGCCTATAAAATATATGCACATTCAACATTAGAAGATTCGAGAAAAATGGCCCATGTGTTTTGAGATAAATTCCTTAAATATATTTGCTCTGTAAATAAGACAAACTAGCATGAAAGAACGCTTCTTGACATTTCATGGAATGTTAAAATGAGTAATTTCTAAAGTTTCTTCTATTAAATATTTCAAGAATGATACATTTCCATTAAAATTAATAGCACTAATTTAAATATATTTATCAGACAAATGTATATTAGATATTTTACTATTAACACCTAAATTAAGAGTTTATATAAATAAAAATATTAAGGATAAATTTGGTTTCAGATGATGAAGTATAACCCATTCCAATAGTCTCATATTTAACAAAAGTATCCACATTATATATAACTTCATAAATTAGAGACATAATCGTATGATTATTTCAAACAAAACCTAAAAGCTTGATCTTAAATATAAAAATGTTCAAGGTCAAGACAAAAGCAAACAGAAAGAACAAATGAATGAACGAGTGAACCAACGGACAAAGGATCTGAGTGGGGAACATTACCCCAAGAAAAGTATTACCAATTATCATTTATAAAGAATGACTTCTCTAAAATAGAACTGTACAGGAAGTTAAAACAAAAATGAAAAAAGTGTAATCATGAATTAAGACAGTGGGAAAAGTTAATACTGTATGGTTAATCATGGCTTAAAGTTTCACTTAAAAGAAAACCTGACATTATCTGCATTTTAATATGACCTTCTTAAGCCAGAATTTGAACATCACAGAAAAAATTAAATACATTGTACCCTGCACAAAAATCAAGAAGTGCTTACAACTTCAGCAACACGACTGCAAAACCACCTTTCTAATTTCCCTGCCCTCGAATCATATCGATTGAGTACAGTTTCTAGGACAGGTTTTGCAATCTGCCTGAAATATTATACTGTCCTTGAGTTTATCAGTGCCTGCTTACTATTTTAATTTTTTTCCTCTTTTGGATATGCAATTTGTAGGTATTCCTTCCAAATATTCTTTTTAAATACAGCCATGATGGAAGCAATAGTACACAGAGGAGCTAAGAGCTCATTACCAGACGAATTGAGGCATATTCAAACATACAGTAAAAGCAGATGAGATATGAGGATTCACAGGATCGTAGCTTGTTTTTGTCACTTACAAGGTATTTGTCATGTGACTGCCATATCTGTTATAAATTGGGATATTAAAAGAAATATGCCACACGGTGAGAAGCAATTGAACTTATGGTAAACTATTCCTATCACTTTCTAATGACAAGGATAATATCATTAACAGTGAATTATCTGGGTCACTTTCTAAAAGAACCCAGTATAGAGGAGAGTGAGTTAAGAAAAGCTGAAATTATTCCACTTACCTCTTGCTACAGCTACTGTAATAATCTCCAAAAGATGTTCTCAAACTCTTTCCTCCTTGAAATCATTTTTTATATTATAACCAGAATGATTTTATGAAAGCACAGCTCCTAACATGATGCCCTTTTGCTCAAATGCCTTCAATGACTTTTTTATTATTTTTAGAATACAAAAAACTTTTGACTTAGGAAAATAAAAAGATTAAATTTCTTAAAATGTACAGAAGAACTGTCCCATCTCTCTTCAATCAGTGGGTCTAACCTTGTGTCACATGTGTCCCTGTGTCCATTCTGTCCCGCCCACAAGTCTTCTCTCAGTCCCCTACTCATTTTGATTACACTGACCACAGATTTTTGCAGATTCCCTCTCCTGTGAAATCTTTCACTTCTGTTTTGCTAGGTAAGAGCATTATGCCTTCATATTTATATTGGTCTTTCCCACAGGAACATTTTTTGGATAAAATCAATTAAAATCTGCCAGCTACACAACCCCTTAGCCATAGTCACCTTTCCTTTTGAGTCCTCTCACAACTTCAGTTTTAAACACACAGGTGTTTTACTTCTAGTCTACCGCCTGTCCTTCACAGGAGGGTAAGCTCCATGAGGAGCGGCTGGAGAAGACCTGTGTTTGTTAGACTTGGTATCACCAGTGCCAAAGTAGATGAAATAAAGAATTTAAAAGACTGTGAATGTGACTTCAACATTGGAAAATCTTAGGGGACTATTTGTGGTAGAGAACAAATTAAATTATGTCAATATGACGTGCAATTTCTACCGCCAGTTGAGCCTAAAAACTTGTTTGAGAAGCAAGACACATACATGAAAGATTAATCAATCATAAAGAGTACCTTACAGAAGTAAATAATTGTAGCACCAGCAAGGCACGGAGCAGGTTCTTGATGATCCAGGCAGAGGGGTAAAGGAGGCGTCCTGGAGCCCTCCGTGGCTTTTTCGGGCTTTTAATGTTTTCTACATCATTTGTAGGGAGGCAACCAGGTGCAGGGCAGGGAGGGGTCAGCGGGCCAGGAGGCTGGCAGGCCTCCTAGTCCCCTGGCGAATCTTGACTCTCTCTGGGTCCTCTGTCACCACACTCTTTTCTCTCTGCTGACTCTGCTCTTATATGCTCAGTCTCCAGGCCAACCGCGCCCACCCATGCAGGCCCACACCACACTCCAGGTGCCGCCATCAGGCACGTGTGCAGGATAGCAGGAGTCAATCATTGATGGCGAATGGCGGGAGGGCAGAAAAACCTGATAACTTCATTTACCTTACAATAGTTTAACATACAGCATTAATTATATTATTAACTGTATTTAAAACTGTTAATCCAAGTGTATTATAGTTTTAACAATTAAAACTGTAATGAACAGTTTTAAACATGCAATTTAAAGAAACCTAATTTATTTGAATAAATAAATATATAAATAAATAAAATTTTAAAATCCTAATTTATTTGAATATTAACTATTTTAATTTTATAAATTATAAATATTTTAACATCACATTTAGCACATATTTAATATTAATATTAAAATTTAATACAGGTTTGCTCACTTAGAATTATAGATAACAAACTCAGGCTTAGAGAATCTAGGTATCCCCCAATCTAAAAACATTTTGAAAGTAATACAGCATATGAACAGCAAAACAATGCTGAGGTGCTCTATGACACCAAAACCAGAATTTCTAATTTTCCTAAAAAAAAAAAAAGAAAAACATAGGCTGACTTATTTGTGATAGTATTACTTATATTTAACACATTGCAAATTCTTGCTTAAATAAAAAACTAATTGTGTGTATTTTGAGGACAATGAGCATCTTAGGTAAAACAATGAAAACATTTTCAACTTAAAATAATATAGGAAAGGTGCAGACAGTATGAAAGAGAGATGATTTGCGAGTAGAGAGGCTCTATTTTATTTAATAGAGTTTAATGTTAGAGCAGTTTTGGGTTTATAAAAATGCTGAGTGTACAAAATTTCCATGTTTTCCCCCTCTCAATTCCCTGTTATTAAAATCTTGCATTGCAGTGGTACATTTATTACAATTGATTAGCCAATGCAAATTCATTATTATCAACTAAAGTTAGTAGTTTTGATTAGGGTTCACTTTGTGTTGTACATTCTGTGGGTTTAAACATTAGCATAGTGACAACTACCCTTCACTATAGTATCAATCAGAAATTTCCCTGACTTAAAAAACAAAAACTGTTCGTTCCTCTTCCTCTCTCCATACCCAAACTGCAGCTAACCATTGGTCTTATTACTACCCCATTCATTCATTTAATGAAATTAATAGAATATTTTTATATTCAAGTATTAAAGATGCTGGCAATGAACAAAGCAGACGGCTTCCTATTCCCCACTGATTCTATTCTACTAGACGTAGACAAGAGGGAACACAAAAGCCTGATAAATACAATACTTCAAATTATTTAGAAAATAAAATTTGGAGATGGAATAAAAATAATTGAAGGAGGAGGCACTCATCTCTGTGGTGTGTGACCTGAGATAATCCTGAATGATAAGATGGAGTTTATTCTACATTCTTAGGGTAGTACATTCTAGATGCAGAAAATGTATACAAAAGCGTGGTCTGTTTTGGTGTCAGAAAATGTCATTGCGAAAGACAAAGAAACATTTACCACTCCAGTAGCAACAAGTGCTCTTCATACACATATGTGGTCTATAAATACTTTTTTTTTTTCTGTTAAAAAGGAAACAGGGATCTCTGAATGAATAAATATCATGCCTGAAACTGGGCACATTTGGAATATCATATCTAACCACAAAGATATACCAAGGACATCTCAGAAGGACTCAGGAATGTGGACAAGCACAAATTGAACAAAGATAGGATGACTGATCATCAACAAAACTATTTACTCAGTGAATTGAAAACATCCAAAATTGTCAAGTAGATGAGTTTGTGACACTGGGAGAAATGAACACTTTTGGAAGACTTTAGGAAATCAACTCATTGTTTTGACAATTGAAAAATCAGGAGAAAGAAATAAGCATGAAAAATAAAAGCAATGCATGCGTAACTAGAGTAGTAAATATTGGAGACATTAAGATAAATAGGTCAGAAGGAAAGCAGGAGCTAAATCATAAAAGGTACTATAAGACATGGTAAGCAGCTTGCATTTTAATCTAATTACAATAGAAAGTCACAGAATGCATCAAACTATTAGATGATATAATTAGTGAGAAAGCAAAACTGGAGACAATAACAATGTTGTTATAATTAAAAGAAGTAAACCTGTAGGTAAAGGTGATTTCATTACCTGAAGAGGGAGACAGGTGTTGGTATTTTGACAAGAGTGACTGTATTGTCTCTGTCATTAAAAAAAAATACTTTCATAAAGTAATATAATGTTATACAACAACAAATTTTCATTTATGACTTTGTATTATCCATTTTAGGTGACTTAAGTCAGCATGATCATATTATCCATTTGTCATGTCAGATGGAGGCACACATGAAGCTGAAACTTAGAATTCAGACTTGATGATTCCAAGTGAGTATGGTAAGAGAAAAAAGATGTGAAGTTAAGAGCACTATGGTGCTGAACCAGGAGCCTCCTAAATGGATTAGGAGGAGGTGAGGCCATGAATGAAAAATCTTACATAGACAATAGGTTTTGATAAGAAATGCTGGAGTGAGAATACTTGAGTCAATCAAGGAAAAAATAATATGGTGATTAAAAAGTAGAATATGAAAATAGGTGTGTTTGTCTGGGGTGTAGCAAGGGAGAAGGTCACTGATACTATTTCAAGAATCTGAGGGACCCGAGATGGTCTAAGTCAACTCCCAAGATCTATTAGGTCTACAAGTGACCAGCGATGATGATAGTAACAGATGAAGAACAGTTGGGTTTATTACAAATGGGTACAGGTGAAGTTAAAAAAAGCAAGCAGAATAAAGTTCCAGATAGGTGTTTAGGTGGATTGAACAGAAGACGGCAATGAAAGAAATTATAATCTGAAAATAAACTGGTTCAATCTCAAGTCTCTTACATGAGGAAACAAAAGTACTGAAAAAAATAAGTGTTAACTAAGGACTTTTCAAATGTAATGGTTTTTATTTCTAGTAAGTTTCAAGATTTGTGGCATGACTGCTGCATGTGTAGTCAACTATTTTGCCTTGCCTTTTAGTTAAAATGATTGCATCTGCTTGGCTAGATGTTTGCCAGTTTTATTGAGTTTCTCAAAGAACAAAAAAATCTGTTTCTTTATCTTATCCAAATTCTAAAAAACAATCTACATCACTTGGCTTGTGACCACATTCTTTCATTTTCAAAATCAGCAACATTTCATTTCTCTTGCCATTCTTCCATATTCAGTTCTTCCTCTGGTTACAGCCAAGTAACGTTCTCTGCTTTTTTTTTTTTTTTCAGTGTTAAAGATTTATTTATTTATGCATGCAAGCTGGGATACAGGTCAGAGGCAGGGGGCGGTGAAAGGGTTCACCAGAGACAGAGTGGGGAGCAGAACAGGCAGATCGACGGAAATACACTGCCGAGGGGAGCAGCGGGTGAGGCAGGAGAGGTCTGCCATGCCATATGGCAATCTCCCCGGCCAGGCGTCGAACTCGTGTCAGCACTTCCAACAGCTCCACAGCGCAGCGCCTAACCGCTGTGCCACCAGGGATGCCTAACATTCTCTGCTTTTTTTTTTTTTAATATATATATTTTTATTGTTATTTATGTCTTTTACATTTTGTATTCCCCTTGGGTAGCCCACCACCAACTCACCCGCGATCCATCTCCATGGTCCCTTGTGTTCTTTTCTATTCCATTTTGTGCGCTTTTCCTTCCCTCCCTCCGCCTCCCCCCCCCCCATTGTCTCTCTCCTATTTGGTTTCCTTATAGTCCTGTTACAAGTGAAACCATTCGATATTTTTCTCTTTCTTTCTGGCTTATTTCACTGAGTACGATCCCCTCTAATTCCATTCATGTCACTGCACATTACATGTGTTTATCTTCTTTCCATGCTGAATAGTATTCCATTGTGTATATGTACCACATCTTCTGGATCCAATCATCTATTTTTGGACATCTGGGTTGCTTCCATACCTTTGCTATTGTGAACAGTGCCGAAATGAACATACGGGTGCATGTATCCTTTCGGATTAGTGTTTTTGTATCCTTTGGGTAAATTCCCAAAAGTGGGATTGCTGGGTCCTCAAACTGCTAAACATGGAGCTTTCATACAACCCAGCAATCCCACTTTTGGGAATTTACCCAAAGGATACATTCTCTGCTTTTAAGGGCACAACTGGATGATGGAAAATAATCTCCCCATCTCAAAGCTCTTAATCTAATCACATTGACAAATCCCTTTACCAGCAGGGTAGTATTTGCACAATGTTCTGGGGTTAGACTGCTACATATATAAGGAAGTGAGAGTATTCTGTCTACCATGCCCTTGGCAATACACAGCACTCTAAAATCTATTTTGCCTAATATTTGCATAGGAACCCCCCAGCTTCATTTGGCATAGTATAAAAGTTGTCTTTCATCCTTTAATTTTAAATTTATTTTTGTACTTATATTTAAAGTTTGTTTCTTGTAAGCAGTACATAGTTGGTTCTTGCTCTTCTACATAACTTGACAATTTTGTCTTTTAATTGGGGTGTACATTTAAATATAACTAATTTTATATGGTTAGTTTTAAATTTTACTGCTATTTGTCCCTTTTGACATTTGTTTATTTTTCACTGTTTCTGCTTTCGTATTTTTTAACTATTCCTTCAGGATTTATAGCACACATCTTTAACTTAAACCTTTACTATTACACTACTTGACATAAAATATAAGAATACAATATAATGTTTTCTTTTCCCCTTCCTAGCCTTTGTGAATTATATACAAAATTCTATGTGTTTTATAACCGATGCTAAACTGTTATCATCTTTTTAAACTGTCAGTGTTTTACTAAAATAATTATATATTAAGAAACACATCTTGTATATTTACACATGCATTTGTTATTTCTGTTACTCTTCATACTTTTTTGTAGATTTATATTTCCATCTGGTGTCATTTTCCTTCTACTTGAAGGATTTTCTGTAATATTTCTTGTCATATAGTTCTGTCTGCTAGTGATGAATTCTCTCAGCTTCTAGATGTCAAAAAGTCTTTATTTCACCTTCGGATTTGTAAGATATCTTCCTCAGTTTAAACTGTAGCCTGATAATTTTTATCTTGCAGTACTTAAAGTTGTTATTCAAATGCATTGTCAGTTATCTTGTTTCTGATGAAAAATGTGCTAATATCCTGACTTGACCCTTTTTCTTCTGCTCATAATGTATTTTTTCCCTCTGAATGCTCTTATGATTTTTTTCTTTATCCCCAGTTTTGAGTAATTAAATTGTGAAGTTTCTTGCTATAGTTTATCATTTGCATGTGCTTAAAGTTTATTTTACCTACAGATTTATAATTTTCATCAAATTTGGAAAAATTGTATTAACATACTTGTTTTTTTGTATTTACCTTTATGGGGTTTCTATTAGCATGTCTTCAAATTTACTAACCTTTTTTTGTACAATATCTCGTGCACCATTAACCCAATCCATTGAAGTTTTCATCTCACACTGCAGTTTTCAGCTCTAGAAAGACACTTTGAGATTCTTTACAAATTTCAATTCTATACTTATCTATTGAATAGATAAAAGCAAGTTATATTAGCTTCTTTAAATATTTTACTAATTCTAATAAATGTATAAGTTCTAGGTCTGTTTCAAATGGCTGACTAGTCACCTCATTCTGTGTTCTATTTCCTGCTTCTTTGCACGCCTGATGGTTTTAATTGTATGCCAGATATTGTGAATTTTACCTTTTCTTCTATCTGATATTTTTGAATTTCTATAAAAATATCAAGCTTTATTCTGGAAATAGTTTATTTATTTGCTAGTGGTCTTATCTTTTCAAATATTACTTTTAAATTTTGTTAGGCAGGAGCAAAGGAATGTTACAACTGGGGCAATTATCCCCCAGTACTGAGGAAGGACTATTCTGTGTTATCTATCCAATGTTTCATGTATTAAAAGGTTGTTCAGTCACTGGTGGGAACAACCATGACCCTAGATTCTATGTGAACACAGAATACTGTTTCTACTAGTTGTTTGGCTGAGTCTTTCCCTGAGTAGCTAAATAGTTTCCTGGCACATACACAACACTGAGGACTCACTGAATACCCAAGGAAAGAAGGGAGGCAAAGGTGAAAGTAGTTGGGGAGGGGCCCAATGGACTGTGATGGAGGTTTATTGGTACTTGGTTGGTGGGTGTGGTATGGTAACATACATCTGATGAAGTGTAAACCTATACTATGAATCATCTACAGTGTTATAAAGCAGTTACGTCAGTAAAATAAAAAAAGAAAGGAAAATAATATCCAAGAAAGACCCTCTGCAGATGTCTGGTGGTATTTCTCTGTGTATCCTTTTCTCTCCCATACTCTGTCTCGAATACTCTAATCACCTTGGTATCCCCAGATTCTAAACAATGTCTTCTTAACTCAGGAGTCCTCTGAACTCTGCATTTCCTGCCCCTGCAATGTGCCTGAGAACTCTCTTCACTGGGAGATCGTGGGGCCACTGCTGGTTCTTAGGATCACAACCATTCATAATTTCATACGTGAAATTGCAGCTTTTCAGGTAGGAGTATAAATAAATCCTATGCAGATTACTTCATCTTGCCCAGAAGTGGAAGTCCTATTAATCTGATATTGTTTTTAAAAAATATTCTCAAGTTGACTCCCTTCCATTGCTTCCTCACATTTGGGAAACATGGGTTAAAACAGACTTGAAGGAAACTTAAATTCATATGTCTAAGTGAAAGAAGACCATCTGGAAAGCTAAATATTGTATGGTATCAACAATATAAGATTCTGGAAAGGCAAAACTCTAGAGACAATAAAAAGATCAATGTTTTCTAGTAGTTGAAGCGTCAAAGAAATGAAAAGGCTGAACACAGAATTTTTAGCACAGTAAAAATGCTTGATACCATACCATAATGACAGATACTTGTCGTTATACATTCGCCCAAATGCATAGATTGCACAACACCAAGGGAAGGAAGGAAACAGAGCTAACGGTCCTCTCATTAAACTTTTTGAGGAATCTATTGCACATCAGATAAAAAAATAAATTATAAAAGGATTTTTATATTTTTTGAGGAATCTACTGCACATCAGATAAAAAAATAAATTATAAAAGGATGCAATGTTAATTCAAAATCACTACACAAGAAGAACATCACTTTACCTATAGAATACCCAAGTGGAGGTTTGTTTGTTTGTTTGTTTGTTTTTTGAGAGAAATAGCACCCATTAAAGCTGTTGGGCTTATCCAGTGCATCCTGTTACACAATGCCACTTCAAGAAAATCATCTCCTCTTCCGTTTTTTTTTAATCCTATTAAATATGACAAGCTTATATAAACTTTGAGGTTTATATCAAAAGAGTCTATTTCTTTCTCACTATATTTGGTACTAAAATTTAACTCAAAATGGATCATAGACATAAACATAAAGCATACAATTATAAAACTACAACACCAAAGACACATCCCATAAAAGAAAATAATTGATAAGTTGGACTTCATTAAATTTAAAAATTTCTGTTATCTGAAAGACACTGTCCAGAGAAAGAAAGGACAAGCCACAAACTGGAAGAAAATGTTTGCAAAAAAGATCTGATAGAAAAAAAAAATAAAACTGTTATTCAAAATACACAAGGAAGTTTTAAAACTCAACAATAACAAAACAGCCCCATTAAATGAGCCAAGGACTTTAACAGACAACTCACAAAAACAAACAAAAGCCCCAAAGATGTCAAATAAGCTTTTCCATAACATATGTCATCATGGAAAAGTACATTAAAAACAGCTGAATACTGATTAGAAAGGCCTAAATTAGCAGCTGCAGCAAATGCTGGCGAGCATGTGGAGCAACAGGAACTCTGAAACGTTGCTCATGGGAACGCAAGGTGCTTCATGTACTTTGGAAGACAGTTTGTCAGTTTCTTATAACACTAAACATATTCTTACCATACAACCCCAGCAATGGTGTAAAAACTTCCGTCTACATAATAACGAGCATACAGTTGTTTATAGCAGCTTCATTCATAATTGCAAATTTTGGAAGGAAGCAAGATGCCCTTCAGTAAGTGAGGAGGCAAAGAAACTGTAACAACCCACAGAATGAGTAAACCATAAAAACAAAAGATTTGGAGGAAACTTAAATTCATATACGTAAGTGAAAGAAGCCCATCTGGAAAGCTAAATACTGCATGGTACTAACAAATTTGTATATATAAGTGAAAGAAGCAGAACACCAAGAGTGAACCCTTAGTTATACTATCGACTTTGGGTAATTATGGTTTGTTAATATTGGATAATCCTTGGTTAAAAAAGAAAGTACAATTCTTCCTAGTGATGTTGATAATTGGGGAGACTATCTCTGGGAGATCAGGGATTATATGGGGGTTATCTATAACTTCCTCTTTAATTTGTTGTAAACCTAATGTTGTTAAAAATAAAGTCTTACAAATTAAATTACAATGGAAAACCAATGCTTAGTGTGATGTGTGATACATTAAAACTCTCAGTAAGGGTTAGCAATTATACTTGTCCTCAGCATTGTCAATGCAGTGCTATAACCGTAGTTCCATCACTACTGGTTTTTGCCTCGTCCTCTAGTGTTACCTGTTTTTTTTTTCTCCCTCTATATTTGCCCTTTCCTACACATCTCTAGCCACCAGATGACATGATCTTTAAAACAATAAATTATAATCACATAATTTTTCTAATTCAAAACCTTCCATGCTATCCCATTACACTTAGACTGAATTTGAAAATACTTACATTTTGTGATATCACACATAATCTGATCCCTGTTCACCTTTCCAAGTTCAGTGCCTGCTGTTCTTTGTATTGCTGCATCCCCCTTAGCTAAAAGAAGTTTGTTTGTTTTCCTAAAGCAAGTCATGCTATTTTTCCTGGCTGCCCTCTTCTTGTTCTGTACCCCCCTTACTCTACCCATGCAATTTTCCCTCTCTCTGGAGGACCCATCCATTCTCTCTTCACTTCAGTTGTTTTCTTACAAACTTCAGGTTATGGCTTAAATGACATTTCCTCATACAGACATTCCCTGACCCACCCAATTGAAAGTATCTTCCCCAGGTTTTACTCAAAATCTATTTTTGTTCCTCACATGAAGGCAGGGTCCAGAACTATTTAGTTAATCACATTATACTCAAGAGACTTGAACAGATAGGAAATTTTATAGAGCATCACATCTAATCCAAGCCTAATAACATATTTTGTTAAATAAATACATGAAAGCACTCATAATTAAGTTTAAGGGTATGGATTTTGATTAAACATTAATGAAGGAAATTAAAGGATTCACATTTTCAAAATTTCTGTAAAATATTAACTAACATTTAATATTATCTATCTTCCATGCCAATGACATGGGTTAATGTTTATTCCTTACAACAAACCTGTAAAGTAAGTAGTTTATCCATTTTTTTTTATCAAAAAGGAGACTCACTTCATTTTTTTTTTTTGCATGTAGCTGTCTAGTTTTCCCAGCACCATTTATTGAATAGACTCTCCTTGTTCCACTGCATTTTCTTTGCTCCTCTGTCAAAGATTAGTTGTTCATAGATATGCAGCTTTAATTCTGGGGATTCTATTCGGTTCCATTGGTCTTTGTGTCTGTTTTTGTGCCAGTACCATGCTGCTTTAATTATTACAGCTTTGTAGTACAGTTTGAAATCAGGAAGTGAAATTCCTCCGTTTTCTTTCTTTTTGGTCAGGAGGGCTTTAGCTATGCGAGGTTTTTTGTGTTTCCATATGAATTTCATCAGTATTCGATCTATTTCATTGAAGAATGTCATTGAGATTTTTATTGGAATAGCATTGAATCTATAAATTGCTTTTGGTAGGATTGCCATTTTGATAATGTTAATCCTTCCAATACATGAGCAGGGGATGTCTTTCCATTTTCTTGTGTCTTCTTCTATTTCTTTCAACAGTGTTTTGTAGTTTTCTTTGTATAAGTCCTTTACGTCTTTTGTTAGATTTATTCTCAGATATTTGATTTTTTTGGTTTCGATTTTGAAGAGTATGGATCTCTTAATTTCTTCTTCTTCAGATTGGGTGTTTGCATATAGGAAAGCTACTGATTTTTGTGCATTGATTTTGTATCCTGCTACTTTACTAAACTGGTCTATAATTTTGAGCAGTTTTTCTATGGAGTTTTGAGGGTTTTGTGTATATACATTAGCAATCGTCTGCAAATAGAGACAGTTTGGATTCCATGAATGTCTTTCTCCTGTCTTATTGCTCTGGCTTGGACTTCCAGTATTATATTGAAAAGCAATGGTGAGAGTGGACATCCTTGCCTTGTTCCTGATCTTAGTGGAAAGGCCTTAGACTACTACCTCACACCCTGCACAAAAGCCAACTCAAAATGGATAAAAGACCTGGATGTAAGACCTGAAACCATAAAATTTATAGAAGAAAATATAGGCAAAACTTTACACGACATACATCTCAGCAAAATCTTGAAAGACACATCCCCCAAAGTGAAGGAAGTGAAGGACAAAATAAACAGATGGGATTACATCAAAATAAAAAGCTTCTGTACAGCAAAAGAGACATTACCCAAACCAAGAGACACCCAACCAACTGGGAAAAGATCTTTGCACACAATACAACCGATATAGGACTGATAACAAAAATTTACAAGGAACTCACACAAAACAACAAAAACAAAGCCAATAACCCAATCAAAAAAATGGGCAGAAGAGCTAAAAAGGCACTTCTCCAAAGAAGAAAAGCAAATGGCCAACAGATACATGAAAAAATGTTCAACATCACTTATAATCAAGGAAATCCCAATCAAAACCAGAATGAGATACCACCTCACATCTGTGAGGATGGCACACATTAATAATACAGGCAACAACAAAATTCTGGAAAGGATGTGGAGAAAAAGGAACTCTTCTACACTGCTGGTGGGAATGTGAACTGGTCCAACCACTATGGAAAGCTGTATGGTGAGTCCTCAAACTGCTAAATATGGAGCTTCCATACGACCCAGCAATAGCACTTTTGGGAATCTACCCAAAGGACACAAAAATACTAATCCAAAAGGATGCATGCACCCGCATGTTCACTGTGGCACTGTTCACAATAGCAAAGATATGGAAGCAACCCAGATGTCCAAAAATAGATGATTGGCTCAAGAAGATGTGGTATATATACACAAGAGAATACTATTCAGCATTCAAAGAAGATAAACACATGCAATTTGCAGTGACATGGATGGAATTAGAGGGGATCATACTCAGGGAAATAAGCCAGAAAGAAAGAGAAAAATATCAAATGGTTTCACTTATAACAGGACTATAGGGAAACCAAATAGGAGAGAGTCACTCAGTGGGAGTTGGGGGGGCAGGGGGGATGGGGAGGATAAAGGCACAAAATGAATGAGAAAAGGACACAAGGGACCACGGAGATGGATTATAGGTGAATTGGTGGTAGGTTACCCAGGGGGAATACAAAATGTAAAAGATATAAATAACAATAAAAATATATATTTAAAAAAAAAAGGAGACTCAATCAGATTAAGCAATGTACCAAATTACCCAACTTGTAAATAGCAGTCTTTAAATCCATGAGATTCTAAGATCTGCTCATTATATCACAGTATATATATTAATCTACTTTATGATTAGACCTCATGTGTTTTAAATTGCTAAGTTCTCTGATGAGAAACTGAAGTACAGAGAGACAAAGTGACTTATTGAATGTCCTACAATAAATAAATAAGAAACAAGGCCTCTGGACTTCTGCTCCTAAGTGTTTTATCTCACTGGTGTTGAAATACAAATAGCAGTTAAAACAATAGTAAATCATTTCAGAAAATCTTAATGTCTTATCTTATTCAAGCAGGAGGTCTGCAAATAATTTACACTATTGTTAAAGAGTTTTTCTTCATTCCTTAGAGGAATTATGTCTCTTCCATGTTTTAGGTTTTTAAAGGTGCTATATTAGATTTTGTAATTTGACACTTTTAAAGTAAAATAAAAAATATCCAGGCATATTGCAAGGATTATGTATTCCAACTAATCATTAATTTTTGTTTTTCAAGTTGCTGTCATCAGATTCTTTTATCATCATGTAGAAAAATATACTATTGAATAGATATTTTTATATATTCAAACTTTGCCTCATTTGTAAACCTAAAAGCTGTTCTGAAGAAGGAGGAGAAGCAGCAGCAACACTAAATAATTACCAAATCATAAAGATATCCAGCAAGTTTTACATGATATCAATATTATGTCTCTCTCCCTAGCATTTTTATATTATTCTGAAAAGGTTATTACCATCATTTGTATTATAGGTAGCATAGTATATGTTTTAACAAAGGGAGTTTGAAAAAAAATTTCAGAAAACCTGATACCAACAAAGCAATGTCAAAAATAACATTCTTAATAAATGTTAAATATTTATTAATGAAATAATATGTTGCAAGCACTGTGTTCTGATCATCTTCTTCATGCTTATCTCCTTAAATATTCATAATTACCTAACACTAAAAAGAAAATACATTTATCTTCCCATTTTGCTCAAAAGAAAATTATACTTTAATTAACGCCCATGACTTCCTAACTCTTAATGAAAGAACTGTCATTCTGACCTAGATCTTCTGGATCCCAAGTCCATAAACTTGCTAACACAATAAAATTGAACATTAAAATTATTCTTCTGGAAAGGGCTATATAACTCAAACTGCTGAAATACGGTACAGAGTTTCCTCAATATGTCTTGAATGGTTGAGAAGCATTAAACTACATGTGTATTTTCTTAAGCACTTGAAATAGAAACAAAGTAAATTATCTGGCTTCCTGCAAATCGAATAAACACCATTTCGTATACAGTGGATCAAAAATTCATCTCAACTTGATTGATCTGTGTATGCATGGTTACTGAAGGAGATCAGAGCGAAGGAGTGTTTCAGACAGAAAAGGAGCCATGGATGAAAAAGAAAGATAGATGCTTTTGATAAAATGGAGGAAGTAATTCAGCATGATCCAAGCTTTACAGTATGAAGGCATGGTTAGTCAAACTCTCCCTCACCTGATAACCTTTGCAAAAGTATTACTATTCCTTCTCAGGGATCCCTATCACTTAATTTCCCTATCTGTAGAGTAATTTTTACCTTGAAATAATAAATCTTACTATATTATAGGACCACTGTGAGAATTAGGTGTATCAAATGTACTTTTATTTAAGCAGGAATTTAATATCTAACAGTTAAATGACTGGAAGAAAGGGTGAAAGGGAGGATATGGTAAAATACGAACTGCAGAGAACAGTGAGAGGATAAGGGAAATTCTTCCATACTAGGAGTTTCAAGCTATTTTTTCAGGTGTTTGTTATTTAAAAAACAAGATTGTAATTACATGAAGAATTTACAATGAAAAATAAATGTTTCATGAGATTTGTGCTGTAAATAAATCATTATTCTATCCCTACGATGCCATTATTTAAGATAGATCGAGTAATTTCAGGAAGACTGTAGAATCATGGAAACAATGTATATAAAGTACTTCAGTAATTCAAATATAAAATGATTAGGGCCCAAAACGGGTTATATTTTAGGGACGGAAAGGAATAGAAGTCTGCAGCCCATATTTCAGAGGTAAAAGTGATGCTATAGTGAACTACATGTTATAAAAAGAAAGTAGCATCAGACAAATCCAGGCTTCAGATTTGGGCATTACTTAACTAGACAACATGGTTGGGAGAAGAAAAATGAATTAAGTTTTGTCCTTGCTGAGATTATAAAATGGGAAAAGAACAGAAAGAACAGAAAGAACAGAAAGTTGCTGCTACTCAGAGTAAGAATGTAAAACATTTTTATTTTGAAAAAAATACTTATAATCAAATAGCACATTTCTCATTAATGTTTCTCAATATGATAAAGAAAAGTTTCACCAATAATATAATTCCATATGGAATAAAAAATGAAATAATATTGATTGTGTTTATTTTAACCTGGTTTACCTAAATAATATATTATTTTCCTAGTAGCTGAGGAAGTTGGAGTCAAAAATAAAACTTATTAAATGATTAAAAAGGTGTATCCCTTTGCTTTGCCCTTATGATATGAGAAACACCTGTAATTCTTTGGACTATACCATGACACATCAACTGACTCTGCTAAATATACAAAGAATTTATCCCTTCATTGTTTCTAAAGATACTCATGAATTTTTAACTCTGTCCATAATGAAGGTTTTCCAAAACAATAGGACTACACTGACTACACTTAATTCTAAAATCATAGATGACAAATTCTGGGAGATATCATTTATATATATATATATATATATATATATATATATATGTGTGTGTGTGTGTGTGTGTGTGTGTGTGTATAACTATATACTATATATTATATAATATAATCATATATTATATTATATTATATTATTATATATATTGGAGAAAATTACCTCAATATCCAGGTTCCTAGAGATACTGACAAGTTAAGGGATTTCAGAACTTATGTTTTCTCAGGCTAAATAAATAACTGACTAAAGTTACCATCAAAAAGTTGTTTGCAAGTTTTCAAGACAATCAATTAAAGCTCCTACAAAGAAAATAGAATCCAAACAAGTTGAAGGAAAAATAATCTTCATATATACATGTCACTCAACAATATCAGACTGGCTGTGTCTTTGGGAGTACCTAAATTCAGAATTGTCTTGGTCATCTACTACTGAGTTCCTGTCATTCTTAAATGCTACTAGGCTACCTCAGGTTTACAGTATCAAGAAACTAAGTGGATAAGAAAGTCTGATTTCCTGTTATAAACTTGGTTTCATTAGCTTTGATCGACTTACTTGCATTGGTGTCTTTCCCTGAAGAAATGCTCATAAGCAAGAAAAGTGGAATATGCTGATGAACTTTATCCAAGTCTCATGCTTCATTCAACATTGGTAACCAGAGAAGGCAAATTTCTTTCAAAATGTTTGACATGAGATTACGGTATTCATGATATTCCATGAAGCAAAATTGAAGACTATTGAGAGAGAAGTGGATGTTGATGCTGGGCTTCAAAAATTATTAAGAGCCCAAAGCAGTATAAATACTTAGAAACGTTTCTAGCAGGTATCAAGGAGACATACAAAAAAATTTATTCAATCAATAAATCTTTTTTTTTAATTTTTTTTTTTATACACACAAGCTGGGGTACAGGCCAGAGGTGTGGGGCGGCGAGAGGGTTCACCAGAGACAGAGCAGAGAGCGGAACAGGCAGATCAGAAATACACTGCTGAGGGGAGCATCGGGCGAGGCAGGAGAGGTCTGCCGCACCATGTGGGATTCTCCCTGGCCGGGCGTCGAACTTGCGTCGCCGCTGCCGACAGCTCCACAGCTCAGCGCTTAACCGCTGTGCCACCGGGGAGGCCCTCAATCAATAAATCTTAAGAGATTTTCTAGAATCCCATGCTCACTGAATTCATCAAAACACTACAGTACATGAGCAATGCCAACATAAACAATGAATTTATCTTTCTATGAATAAGTAATTCATTCAAGTTAATATATGTGGCAAATAAGCTAGGAAAAATTCATCTGTGTGAATTATAAATAACAAGATACTATTTTCACCTATTAAATGATATATTTTTAAATGCATTGCTAATTGGTAAGGACAGAATGACAGGGACCCCATACATAGTTTGAAAGAATCAAAATCATTATAATACTTCACTGAGCAACTGTCAGTGTAAATCAAGGTTCTCAATATTGTGTAATGATTAAAATTGAAAATAATCTAAATTTTATACATTCCAGTGATGCTTAATACTATGGAAACATGTCAAAATGTTTTGAAAATTGCTGATACATGGGAATGTACTCATGATAGAAGGTGAAGCTAAATACGAGAGGCAATTTTGCATACACACACACACACACACACAAGCTTATGCACACATATTTGTATGTTATACATTATATAATAGATTTTTACATATGCTATATACTACAGACATGTATTTATATTACACACATGTGCACACCAGCAAGAAATGTATGAACTATTAATTACAGTTTTCTTTAGGCCACCAGCAAACTCACAAATCTCCATATCAAATTTTATATTTAAAATGTCCTTCAAAATAAGGCCTCCCCAGTGGCGCAGCGGTTGGGCGCTGCGCTGTGGAGCTGTTGGCCTCGGGCGATGCCTGTTCCACACCCAGCCTGGGAGAATCCCACATGGTGCGGCAGACCTCTCCTGCCTTGCCCGCTGCTCCCCTCAGCAGTGTATCTCTGATCTGCCTGTTCTGCTCCCCACTCTGTCTCTGGTGAACCCTCTCACCACCCCGTGCCTCTGGCCTGTACCCCAGCTTGTATACATAAATAAATAAAAATTCTTTAAAAAAATAAAATAAAATAAAATGTCCTTCAAAATAAACAGTTTAATTTGCAATTAGAAGAAATATAATCCTTACTTCTTCCTATACTGGTATTAGCTACTTAATTCAGATAGACGATTATTATCTTTTTGCTATATTACAACAACCTTCAAACTATTTTTCTTGCTGCCTCATGTACATTCTCCTAAGTTTTGACAGTTATCTTTCTAAAACATGTATCTGACTGCAATTCTCACATATTTTAAATCCTTAGCATTTTCTGGTACTGCCTATATCAGTAATGTCTATAGCATTGTGTCTCTGTGACACAATGTGTATAAAAGCTCCTCCTCGATCTGCCTTCAGTGACGCATCCATTTCAAATCCTGCTCAGGCCCATGTATATATTTATGACTATGCTCCAGTGTTCTCCAAAGTCCAAAGTGCTTGGAAAATCATACACACTTTCATGACTTTTGGTATTGCTTTCTGCCCTTCTAGATCCTAATTGTATTTCTTCCATTCCCAACTGACAGAGTCTCACCAGAATACTTTCTACTCTATTAAACTTTCCCCAATTCTATGTTCCAGGCAGACTTGATCTAACTTCTGTAATACCATAGAATTGCAGGTGTTGTCATCCTCTTCCTGTATCCTCTATGCACAGAAGAGCAAGACACTAATAAATATTTTCTGAGTGAATGAATAAATGAGTACCTATAGTCTGAATGAAGTTACAAAATGCTTTGAGAGCTCAGAGGAATACTATTCTTAATTCCTTCTGAGAACTCAATTAAACTGCCATCAGAATACAATTCCTCTTAGGCACATCACCACTGTTTTGTTTTTATTTTTCACCTTGATTTCCCCAGCATCTACTCTCCCAGGTTTTTAACATTTTGTTGATTCCTACATTTGTATCACCTACCTCCATCCACAAATATTCCTCAAAACATATTCATATTCTTCTTCACCTACATTTTCTCTTAAACAAATATATCTGAGAGAGAGAGAGAGAGAGATGTGTATGTATGTATATACACGCATATATAAATATACTTAAGTTTCGAAATATTTGTTTGCTTACAATTTTTATTGAAGCACCACTGGTTTACAATCTTGTTAGTATTTTGGAAGTATACGATCTCCCCCCAGGGATAGTAACTATATTATACCCACACCAAAGAACCCATAGTCCACTACCATAGGTCATTGTGCTCTCTCTCCAACTTTCTTCCACCCCTCCTCCTCTCCCTCTGGATGCCTCAATTCTGTGTTCAGTTTTCAAGGGTTAGTTTTTATGTTTGACTTTATCTGACTCTTTATTTGGTTTCTCTATACTCCACATATAAACGACACCACCCTCTATTTGTTTTTCTTCTTCTGACTTATTTTACTGAGCATAATCCCTTCCAGCTCTATCCATGTTTCTGCAACCGGCATAAGTTAATCTTTGTTGATCACTGTTGAACCTATATCGTGTTGGATATAAATCCCATTTCAACTCTAGATCCACATTGACACTTTTTCTTGACAAGCATATTAGATTGGTATCTAAAATGTACTATTCAGACAGTTGAACTCATTATTCTTTTTGCTACAGACATCACCTTCTTTAGTAATAAAGACTCTCAGTCTCAGAAATCTTTATTTCCTAGCTCTCCATTTCATACCAGTAATTCTCAATTTATTCATATCACCACTATTTTTTCATTTTCTGCCCATCCTTCAAATCCTTTTTAGTACCGACTTCAAATCCTTGTTTCTCTAGTCTCTACCATTAAAATACAACTTGTTTACCAAATCTTTTAAAAAACATGCATTATCTAACATAAACATGTATATATAGAGAGGAATTTATGCTAATGATTAAAGAGCATGAATTTTTGGTCACAAAGTCCTAATTTGGGAATTTTTTTTTCAATCACTCAGGGTGATCTTTAGAATATCAACTACTCAGTTTCAATATTGCCAGTACTCAAATGCATATAATAAAACTTACCTCTCAGCTAATGGACACAATTTAATTGTATGATATCTCAGATGTAAGAGCTCAATACTTTGCATAAAATATATAAAGATGTCTATGTATTTATTGAGAAATTAGTATGCGTTATGGCAATAGAAAGGGAATACCTCTATTTTCAGGAAGTGTTTTGATATTACAGAAGCTTTAGTAGATATAGAATAGAAATATCATGTTTATATTAACAATTGATATTATGAAGTGTGTTTTATATCTCTGGGCATAGAGGTTTCCTCATTTTTGAATCTTATAATTAAACAGACTTAATCTCTGGTTACAGATTATGCTGAGTGAGAAAGCCTATCCCATTGGGGTATAACACAAAAAGTCACAGCTTGGAAGAATAAAAACTCCCATGAGCAGCTCAATTTAAGAAGAAGAGGAGAGTAGGGGAGAGGGGAAAGAGGAGAGGGAAAGGGAATGAGATGAAATCAGGCTACAGTTGCCTAGATTCTCCTATTAAATTTTACTAATTGGAGGTATTAAGAGGAGGTATTGGGGACCTCCTCTTTACCTTGAGATTAAGTAGAGTTAGTAGAGAAACAGGGTGGATAAAAACACTTGATGGAGAACATATGGAGTGGGGAAGAACAGTTTCTCCACGTGAATGAGAAAGACATTTGCTCATACTGTGTCTCATAGATGTCCTATAAATGGCCACTACTTTTATTACTTTAGATTTGTCTCTCCAAAATGTTTTACTTTGTTACAAAAAAGTTTTAGTTCTCCCTAGTAACCTTAGTGGGGGATAGGGGAGACTCCATGACTCTGCATTCTGCATTCTGACCCCAAATTCTTTCCAGCTTTTTTTGTCACTCTCTCTCATTCACAGTTTATCGTTCTAAAGCATATTACACAAATTCATATTTTAAACCTTATCTTGATTATTTCCTTAGCCTAAAATATTCTTTATGTTTCAGACCTTAAGTTGAATGCTAATTCTTCTTTCCTTTTGCTCACATCACTAAGCTTTATTTAGCACTTACTCCACTCTTGAGGGTATTAATTATTTAGCAACTCTCCATTACTTCTAAATTTTAAGTTCCTTAAAGATTGAGACCAAAGTGCCAGGTCTAGCACCAATTCTACTCCATCAACCAAGTCACACCATAATATACAGCATAAAGGAAGTACTTAATAGCCACTGTATGAAATAAGATAGTATTCATGAGTTCACCAGTATTTCTATCTCCAGACCACGTGTCAAAAATTATTAAATCTTACTGGCGCAAATGCTTGCTACACTATATATTGATAATTCATCTGGGTTTTACAATAGGAAAAGATTGGCAACTCTATTGCTCTCTAAAAAAATGGCATTAGAGTTTTAAAATGAGCTATTTCTGTTCTATTATGACAATTCCCATGACTTTGACCTATAAAAGGCATGTTGGAACATATGCTATTCAGAAAGTCAAAAGGTAGACTTTATGAATTTGTATCTCCTTCCCCAGGGAGATGCTGTAGAACTTTTATTAACTTTATTCCCTCAAGCATCAAAGAGTTAGTAAAATCTAAGTTCCTTATTCTCTCTATGGAGTAATATCATCATAGAGTTACAGCCACTATAAATGAGTCTATGTAACATACTTTATTTATAAGTTATTCCTAAAAATAATAGAAACCATCTGGCTCTTCCCTCCCTCATTTACTCACTGTAGTCAGATTTATGAGCTTGTAGTCTCAGTATTGCCTACGTCTTCTGACTAATAAGGGTTGGGGTGGGATGAGATGAGGAAATGCACTTTACTGATTGAATATTTTGATCAAACACTTCTTTAATCTGCACAGCACTTTTAAAAGATACACACCCTAAAATAATGCAAATATACTCAATTGGCTTCTCTCTGTGGCCCAGCCCATGTTTTCAAAAAGAGAGGGATGATGCTCTTGTCTTCTATTAGAAAGGCAAAGAAGAGTTTACAGTGGATTCAAAATCATTAGAAACTTTCTCGGTATATGAATATATCAACAATGGCATGTATTTAATTTTCACTATTTTTGCATCATGCCTTATACTACAGTATACAGACTGAATAAAAAATATTGTCATTAACTTTAACTTTGCAGTTATAAAACTATATTTTACTTGATTGAATTTTTGGATCTCAGTTACTGTAATATAGTAGGGTTTTATAGACTTACCCTGCTGAAGTCAAGCCTACAGAAGTGGAATTGTGTCCTACTCTAAAATTTGGTTCAGATATCAAGACAGGTGACCACTCCAACATACACACACCAAGGGGATCTAAGAAAGTTTTTTTTTTTTTTTCCCTCATATAATGAGCCTTTCTGAGGAGAGGAGAATAGAGATCAGTTTGGGTGGTTAGGGTATCTGACTGGGGTAATAGAAACTGCATGCCTTGAATTTCCTGCCCAAAAACAAAGACAGAGCAAGCAGGTTTTTCTTATCAGCTTGCTCAGAAGGGAGGCAGAAGGTGAAAAGGGAGAGATGTACATTAATTCTGAAGCAATTAAACATACATACACACACACACACACATACACACACACAATGCAGTCAGATGATTACATAGTCCCATTTCACACATTAGAAAATTTTACATGAAGTTCAGAGAGGTAACAAGCTCAAGATCACAAAACTATGAATTATCAGGACCAAAAATCATGGTTCTGATGTCTATCAGATACCTGGGTTCCGTTGTCTATCAGAGGGGTATTTCAAAAGACTTGTTCTTTCCATCATACCCACATTGCCTTCCTCAGATAGAAGTAACTTGATTAAAAATTAATCTGAATTGCTTATATACTTCCATTTGAAAATATTCCCTAAGAGCTGCTGTGATTAGAATGGATCTCAGGAGTAACTGCAATGTGAACTACCTTATATAGACACAGTATATCAGATCAGAATCTGTTTTTGTAAATCACTGTCATCTAAATAGTAGCATATTTCAAGATGTGATTGTAAAATTCTGGTACTTAAGTTCTTTCACCTGTTCGATAAATCAAAGTCTTCCTACGAATTGTTATATTTTACTACACAGGCTAAAACACCTTTCTTAAGTCAATTTCACTCGATCAGAAACAATGAGGGTTCAGGACTGAATCAACCTGGGTTCTAGTACCTACTGTTAATTTGATGATCTAGCTTTTGACTCTTACTGGCTAGTCTTTCTTCTGGTCCATGCCTGTATAAAACACTCATCTCTTACCTCCTCTGAAACTTGGTAACACTGATCTGTACCTACTAAGTGCTCTGAAGCTGGTGCTGCAGCACTGAATGTTTCTAGGACTAAGCTTATTACCAACATCTTCATTTACAGTATGGTAAATCTAATCTTTACCTTACACCCTACTGAGAGCATCAGAGACATATTACAGAGATTCTCTTGCTTAGGATATAGTAATTTGGAACAAAAAAGACAGAAAACTTGTCTTTGATGCTATTATAGTTTCTCTCCTACACTGACCTGCCTACTCTTCAGGAGGTTTTTTCATTTGATCTAAAAACTCAGAAGTCATTTATTTATTTTTTTAATTTTTAAAATTTTTTGTTAGACTAACTATTGTCTTTCTTGTCTCCTAAGCTAATCTCCTCCTCTCCTGGAGATACAGCTTTATTTAGATTTTTAAAGTTTGGAAGTTTGATCCACCACTTAGAATGGGTCTATGAATCTGAGAAATGGCCAGGAATAAATTTTCCCACTATTTACAATATCCTGTCACTTAGGTCAATTGTATCTGTTTCACAGTCACTGTACATAGTAATGTCTGATAGATATACACTATTCTCATTGTAAGTTGAGTAATAGAAAATAAACTGAGTATACTCGGTTTTAAAAATCTTCTCATTTGATAGAAACACTAAATCGATCTTCAGCACAGTGATGGACTGATGGGATTTTCCAACTCACTTTCTTCACAGTGGAAAGAGAGAGTCTGCAATCTTCATTTGGTTTAGAGGCCTAAAAATGAAACCATACCTTCTAATCTAGACAACCAAATGAATTCTGTTTCAGAGTTAAGTAGTTGGAGTCTTGGAAGGTCAGTCCATATATATTTTAGAAGTTAAATGCCAAGGGTCATCCATGTCAGATAGTGGTTTGCTATTTTATTGATCTTTCTGAAAGGTCACAGTTGGATTAATGGTACCCAAGGGAAGTCTATTTTACAAGCTGTAAAGTTACCAAAATTATTGTTGAATTTTGAAACTTCAGAAACACTAAGGAGTCAGCATTACTCCTAGAAGAAAGTGTTCTTTCCCTCAAACTCCATGATCCAAAAATAGAAAACCAAGGTTTATGTTTACATGGGTACATTAATCTTAGGTAGTTCTATAGTAATCAATATGGAAAGCAAAGTCTGCTTACCCAGTTGATGAATTTCTGTTATAACTACTGCCAGGATCCTTGAGTCAGCATTATTGGTCTTAAAAGCTATATTCCTGTAGGTGACACAGTGCTGCATAATGAGAAGAACACAAGATTTGTAGCCAGATATCTTTAGGTTCAAATTCTGATTCTAGCATATAATGGTTATACGACATTGGGCATGTTATTTTCATCCATATCATTTATTGAAAAAAGGAATGATAACTTCTACCTCATAGAAATAGTATAAATATTTGAGTGAATGGAAATGCTTTATATATAGTGGCACCAATAACTTAAAACTACTATTACTAAAATCAATTGTTTGGCCACATGACCCATTATGGAAGAACATATTTTGTTTCAATCAATTCTTCCCTCCAAAAGAAGCTGGTATAAGACATCTATATATTTTGTTGAAAAGTTAGATACCAATGCTACTGATTTCCAGTTAACATGCAGTATTACTTAGTAACAGTTTTAACATTCCTAGCTGATTCCCCTATTTGTTTATTCTTCTGTAATACCCAAACATCTCAATCTCTATAGGCAGCTCAGTGTTTTAATTATAAGTATATATATTTTTTCACCATGTGTTCTCAAATTTTCCTTTTTTTTAAAGCTGAATTTGTATCTTTGCCTTTATTTATCCTTTCCTATTGCTATTACTAAGGAGATTGTTATACTAAGTAGTATTGCTATTACTAAGGAAGGGTGTCTTCACTAGTTCTTTTTGAGTCCACATCTTTCCTTCATTATCAGGCTCCTTCAACTGTTGTTTGTGCTGTATGTTCCCTTTTTTCATTGTCAGTTATTTCTTATTCTTAGCTTAGTAAAGAGTTTTCAAAACTTTATTCTAAAACATCATTCCTTTAACTGTGTGGTGCCAGAAAGCCTTTATGTAAAAAAAGATGAGGTATGAAGCTCTTTCTACATAGTATTAAATAACTCCTAATCTTTTTAAATCAGAGATATGAAATAGTATCATATCTCCCAGAGATATGAAGTAGTATCGTATCTCCCAGAGATATGAAATAGTTTTTCTAACTGAAAGGTTTTTTAAAACATATATGAAGAAATAAATATTTAAAATATTCATTCAAAACAAATACAAGAAAAAAATAAGCATGAGTAAGAATATATGAGAAATTGAGTTTTGCTTTTTTACATTACTTCTTTTCCCTTTATTGGAGGAATCAAAAAGGGGCAATATTGTTGCCAAAAGCTATTTAGAATGTAAATATGGTTAAAATGTCTGAGGAATAGAAATTGAATAAACCTCATTCCTTGGCACACAGTAGCCATTTAATCAATGTGTTAGAGGAATTTTTCTAACTAATGTTTTTCATAGTGTGTCTTAAATTTTATGATAAAAAGAGTGGGTGAGAATCAGCTTGACTACCACATATTCATTATTATGTAATTTTACATTTTCAACTGATCTCCACTTACAAATACTTAAGATGCAGGTTTCCCCTAAAGTATGGATCCTGTTCTCCTTCTAAAATTTCTCTTAGAGTTCACACACTAAGTTTACAGAATACATGATGGTACAAAGTATCTTCAGTTTTTAATATATGTATAGAGAATCTCATTTATTTTAGAAAAATGTATCGGATGTTATACTTATTAGGAGAATTCTTGCTACTAATGTATTATTGTAAAGAAATTCTAACATCATTTTTATATAAATGCAATAGATTGCCTTTTTGTATACTCTTATTTTTTGACAGTCTATACAAATATAATTGAAAGGATAATCATAGGTATTTTGATATCACAAAGAATCAGTAACTAAGTTATTAAATTATAAGTAAAACTCACTTATTTTGTTTCAATCTTTATAATGAAAATTGTTTTCTAATAGAAGGATCAAAGTGTGCTTACTACTTCCTTGGATTTTTAAAGAGGTAATGAGCAGTAAACATAGCAATTACTCATACATATTACTAAATGTCATTCATTGAAGAGCAGCTAACTATGAAAAAGGAAAGATACCATCTATTAAGGGGAGAAACTTTGGACCGATTTCATCCTCCATGAGTTCTCATTCTTCAGTGTAATGCTTGAATAATTTTATGCACAGCATTGCAAATAAAGGTAGAAATTCTTGAAGTCTGTTTGACTTTGGCTTAATTGAAATGCCTCTTCCACAATCGTGTGTGCTAATTCAACCAGAAAACTTGATGTGCTTTTAAATGATACAAAGCTAGATAGTATATCACAATTTGCAATGATACATCATGATGCTAAGAAAAATCTGTGTTGCTGTTACCAATCCAGTAACTTGGGTTTCTGTAAATCTCTTTTATCTGCACCAATAATTACTGTACTTCAGCAAGGCAGTTTTAATTAAATGTCATCCTTTAAAATCAAGAAACACTTACAAGGTCAAGTAGGTCTAGGATAAAACTAAAGTTTGCTCTCAAATCATGGATTACTTGATATTCTGCTATAAAGAAAAATTGTAAATGGAGCATACATAATTCTCCTCATACAATTTTAATGAGATTTTGGTCAGTTCAGAATTGTTTCCTCCATATAATTTTGTAACTGTTAGTTGAAGAATAATTCCTTCTTACCTGTGTCTATGAAAAATATTTCCACAGAAAATCTTTCATGCAATAAATCTTACATTTTTTATTTTTATGAAATTCATTTTACAGACTTATTTAATCAGTTTATGCCAAAAAAGGGGAAAGAACTTCCATTGCTATACTTCTTTAGCTGCTTTTTACAAGCTATGCTTGTACAATTTCTAAGATATTAAACAGATAACCCAGATTACATGTTGATTTCACTGTTAGAGAAAAATACGAAATCTTGAAATAGTAGGTGCTCACAATCAAGAAAGATTACTCTTCTACTCTTTATTTTGATTATTTTTACTTATTACTTACTGCTTGTATGTTGGCGGGGAGACACAAAGAAGTGAAAACTTAATTATACAAATTGTTAGAAAAAGTCACGCAAGAGTTGAAGTTTAAAAACATGTAAAAAACATAATTAATTATTTTAATTCAAAAGTGACACCAAATTATAGATCAACACATTTTGTTAATGACTCTAGATCATGCCACTAGTTTAGTGGCAATATTGGGATTTGACCCCATAAGAGCTTAGATTGTATAATTTTAAACTTTAATCTTTTCATACTCCCATTGGTAAAAACCTGCAGTTTAGACAAGAGAGGGTTTGAGAGATAGTAGATGAAAAAAAAAAAAAAACAACTTGAGCAAAAACAGAAGTACTTGATGATAACATTATAAGTTTGGGAAGACTTGGAGATAACCTTCTCAAATGTGCAGTCTTGTCTACTTCTCCAGCTACATCACAAATTCTATAAAAAGTAACATGAAGTACTTTTATGCATACATTCTCACCTCTATCTTTGCACGTGCTGTCACTCAGTTTGGAAACCCCTTCTGCTATCCCGGTATCATTTAAAACCCAAATCAGTATCTATAACTTTTGTTCAGTTCATCTCCTGTCTCTCCTCTGTCCCCTTCTAGCACTCTAAATTTATTATAGTATTGAATTTAAAGGCTTTCCTAATTATTTATTTAAATATTATTACTAATTTTTCACATAATAGCTAATAAATAATGATAGGATCTGTTAAACTAAATAGGACTTAAGCACACACCTTGTCTTTTTATTGCTTTTCTCTCAACTTGATACATATTAGAAACTCAGACACTTAAGGACTGTCTGGATAAATTAATGGTTTGTATAATATGTGTGCTAAACACCTGAAGATAACTTAGAGTCTATTAGGCTTGAGTTTGAATTCCATTTCTGGCATTTACTGGTATTTGATTAGTTCAGATGTTTAACTTCCGTGAGTCCCCAGCTTCTTAAGCTATAGAAAAGGGGATTAAAAAGATACCTTCTCATGTGATACCAATACGAAATGAGATAATGTATGTGGAGTGACCACTATAGCACTTAATAGTCAATCTTCACTACATGGTAGCTATTAAGTATTAACTAATTAACTAATTAGCCACTAACCTATATAGGTATTGTTGTTGTCATGAATATTCTTACTTTTATTCCTGGAACATAATCCAAATTTGATCCTTAAACAATATTCTAGATATGATAGTAAATGATGAGCATTCATCATAAATCAATAGAGAATCAATAGAGATAGATCAATAGAGAATTTAAAATGGGTATTATAGAGTTGAGAATTTTCAGTATTTAAAAAGAAAAAGACACTATGTGAGTCTTTTATATGGGGACCTATAGGGAATTATAAGTTGACTAAATTTTAATGTTTCCTATGGCTACCAAGCTGTCTATTGATATTCATTTATTAGAGACTACAAAATTGCTCCACAGTCCTGGAAAAAGGCATTGAAATTTCCATTTCATTATGTATACTGCCTTTGAGAGACCAGGGGTCTTCCTAAAGAGACATTCAATATGGGACTAAAAGCATTTGAACCGTTTACAGACTGAAAATGGGTTATATTAGGGCAGAGTGAGACATTCCTGTAAATGTTAAAGACTTAAAAGACTTTTAATAATATCTAAAAGTTATTCATTTCTGTTCAAGCCCATGCAAAAACTCCAAATTTTATACTTTCTTAAGTCAAGGCAGTCAGTAATTTACTTTTAGTAAGTCATAAGTGAATTAGTAACTAGTGCTATTAGAACTGAAAATCAATGCAATTTAACCTTTCGGTAAAATTTAAAAACAATGCATGTAGAAGGTTTGAGCAACTTATTCTCTAGTTGCCATTGGTGTCTTTTGTTCAAAAGATGGATTAGGGAAAGCATCAGGGGAATATCACTCCCTTCCTTTACAAGATGAAAGTTGCATCTAATCTTTTCATTAGGGAATAAGTCTCCCATGTAATGCTAATGCTACCTTTGCCTTTATTATCTACAATACTAAATTTGAAACAGGTTTTTTTAGGGAAAAAAACTCATAAAAAATAAATTTATGCTGTAGACATGTCTTCCTTAAGTATATCCCCCTGTTCCACCGCTTGCAGTCATTCAGGGAAAACTTACCAAGAATCTGTATATCTTCCTTGCCAAGGTCATTTTGTCCACCTTGAGACAAGCCATAATATTAGAAGAACATGCTTGCAGAATATTATAAGTTTCATTTTCCTTCACTGGTCATATAAAAGGGAATGTCTTTGTATTGGAAATTATTCTCTGAACCTCAACTACTTGTACTTTTGAGAACTAAAGTCAGCCATATATTTTGATAAGGCACATTCTGTTTTATTTAGGCCATCTCTCGCATTGTTTGGGAGTGGGAAAAGACTCAAATTTCTCCATGTTTCTGTGAACAAATGATAGTAAGGATAAAGAAATGTCCCTTGTTAACTCAAGTCAGCTTCTTGACTATAAATGAAACCTAGATAAGAATTAGGTATTTGAAAAACTTTCATGTTTTCCTGAGGTAAGCTTTCCACAGATCTGGCAGGCTGAAGGTAAGGATCAGAAGTGGCCTGCACTTAGAATAATCCTTCACTAAACAATATTATATATTACATTCTATAATGAAGGTAATATTATATAACGCTAGTTTCCCTATCTTCTTTCCTGTTATAAGGAAGTAAATACTTGCCCTTGATGAACTCCATCTTGACAGTGAATTTTATTCAGCCCACATCCACACAAGGAGAATGAAACAGTGAGTTCAGTCATTCTTCATCATATTCTGAGATGAGTTCATTTTAAGCAGATTCAACCAACTCTGGATCTTAGGAGTTCTAGAGTTGTTCAATGTGCTATGTCATCCCTGGGATAGTAATAATTACTTCTTTAAGTAATTGCAAGACTTCATAGAGGAGGAACAGATTTCATAGAGGAGGCAATATTAAAGTTGAGCTTGAAAAATAAATAAAAGATTGCTGGGGAAAGGAAGCAGAAAAGGATCACCAGCTGAGGAAAGAGCCTAAGGAAAGAAACAAAGTTTTACAATAACTGGAAATTTTGGTGAGGACATTTAGAGTGCCCCAGGAAATGAATGAGACTTGAGAGTGAGATTGGAGACATAGCAGGAGGAATCCTAAAGCATATGCTAAGGTTATGTTCCTTTAAACAAGCAGCAGAAAGAAGGCACATGACAGATTTTCTCCCACTGTTCCAGATTACTCAAGATCTCCAGTTTTGAAAGTTGCGTGAGACAATTATCATGTTAACAATTAAAAGGATAATGATTAAATTTAAAAAAAAAAAACATCTTGGGAAGGATGACAACGGGGGGGGGGGGCGTTAAGGGAGAGCTTTTACTATATATCAACAGAGGCACACGGGGGCAGGGCACCTGTAAATTACAAATCTTGCATTTGATTTGCAATGGGAGTAATTGGAGGTTTGAGTAAATGACTTGTATACAGCCCAGGCTGTTACTTATTTCTTAGATTGAAAGCAACTGGCTTTGAAACAGTAAAAGTGAGCATAGTTAACAGCGTGGAGGGAAAAGGTGTAGTGGGATGGGAATGTTGAATAGGAACAAGAATGTGGCATGGAAAGGGGGTTGCTGAGGACAAATTTTGCATAGCATTATGTAAACAAGTAGACAAAGAACAACAGTATGAATGAAGACACATTCAAAACCCCCATCTTGTTGCCAAGCATATTTGTCTTTGTTTAACCAAATTCATGTCACAATTGGCTTGCTCAAATAAACTTGAAAATGTAATAAAAAGGACAGAAAACCTTTCAGAATTGGGCCCTCAATTCATTTTTGTAGAGATACATTTTGTTATAAAATAGTAAGATAGATTTCTCAGCATCTTATGCCACTGACTTTTCTTTGTCTTTATATTCAGATACGCTATCATTAAATTCTGACAGATTAACGATCTTGGGGCAAAAATACTATAGTTTGCTCTTGGACACTGTTTAACTAAAATGAGATATGTTTTATGCTCTCTTTAAAGTGGATGTTAGAGTTAGTTGTTAGTTACATACAGTTTGAATCTACCTTGAGGATTTCTGTTCTGCAACCATCCTAGATCGGGTAGGTTCATCATGGGTTCAAGCAGCCTCTTTGTTGTCTTAGCTGTTCCCATGAAGTTCTCCACTGTACTCCACTGCACTCTGCCACACTCTTTACTCTCTCTGCTGACTCTGCTCTTATAAGCTCAGTTTCCAGGCCCAGGGCTGCCCACCCCCCCCTACTCCAAGTGCCACCATCAGGCATGCAGGTAGGAGTCAATCACAGATGCTAATGGCAGGAGGGAGGAAAAACCTGATAACTTAATTTACCTTACAATTTCACAAGAATTTTCTTTTCTATTCTGTGTTAAAGCTGAGGATTGTGTCTAAGAGAAAAGACACATAAAACCATGCAGAAAACAAAACAAACAAAAAGTCATTTCAATCACCCCCCCAGTCATTCAATACAGTCTTTACCCTAATAGGCTTCTATCAATAAAAATGACATTTCAAACTCAGAAACTATTCCTACAGTTAGTTTAGTAGCATTGCCAAACAATTCTTAAAGACCAAATCCCACCAAATGGATAGAAGGTAATTTTCAAAAGAAAGAATTTGTTTTTCCTGTCTCTGCTAATGAAGATGTTTTTAAGCAAGGATATAACATGATTTTCTAGGTGGTAAAAATCTAATGTGTTTCTCTGCTTTTAAATTAAGGTAGCAATTTGGCACTCACAAAGTAATCTTGGCCATGTATCTGAAAACATAAAACCAAAACACTTGTAGCTGCCAGGTGTCTAATTTTCTGCTTGTCACACTCATGTGTATGAACTGGGAAGCCAGGCTGTTTTGAACAACCTCTGCAATCCCACTTCATACTTTAGCTAAGGTGGAATTTTAAATGGTCCTCTCAGTCCTCTAGACTTCTAGCTGTTTTCAAATTCAGCCAACACGCTACGGAAAAACGAAGTATTTTAACCCAGCAGCATGTAAAGATTCTTGGCTTTTAACTGGAAAATTCAATTCACTTTAATGTACAGCTTTCCTTATAGGTTCTGTCTACAGAAGATAAACAGATTAGGTAATTAGTGCAATAACAATTTTAATACAATAACTTGTGTTTCAATTAATGAATTGTACTGATTATCCACCAGTTTGGTTAATAATTTGACTAACCCCCTACCTAAATAGATTAAAATATCTTACTTGCTGTTTGTAAGTGGGAAACCACGCCCATAATCATCTCTGAAGGGAAATAATTTGATTCAAAGGGCATGCAGTCTGCCTGCCATTCTAACCACAACGGGAATAATGACAAAGCAATTGGCAGTGCCAGAAAACAAAATTCAACTAAGTAAATTTTAACGATCTTATTGGCTTTATTCAGTGATTCATGAACCAGCGCCTGTATTCAATCTAGCAGGTAGAAAGAAAGAAGCTGTATCAAATGAAAGACTTTTTTGGGTTGAGGGAGCAGGAACAGGGAAGTTATACTAGGCAAAAAAAAAAAAAAAAAAAAAAAAGAAGAAGCATATTGCTTCTGGCAAGCTTACTCTCCTTTAGGGGATGAGGGGATGAGAGGGGTCATCAGCAAGATTCCATAACCAGTTCTGTGCTGTGCAGGTGCTTCCTGATTGACTGCTTTATGATTCTGTTTCTGGGAGACTAGAAACTGTAATTAAATTAAGTCTTTAGTGATGTGGGCTTAGCATAAATGATTCTATTGTGGTGCTTGTTGTCTTTTTCTATTCTACAGAAACTAAGATTTTCTACATATGCTATCTTGATAAATGCTCCCTATTCGCCTGCAAAGTAGATATTTTAAATTAAATAACATAGATAAAGAACTCGATGTGATTTATAAGCTTTTGTCTAAATTTTAAAGGGTTAATTGAGGAGTTTCAACTTCCAAAGTCCCCCTCCTCAGGTTTATTATGATTTGGTGAGCTAAGAATAAAATGAAAAATTTTAAATTGTTTTAGAAAGAATGTTGAAAGTGCCAAACATGTTGGGTGGAACACAGTGTGTCTGTGGCCCGGCCCCCTTTCCGCTCGGTGGATGTCTTTGCTCTGGTGAGTAATTTGGCTCAGGGAGCTCCACCTGCACCCTAGGGCCAACAGATACTGCTGGGAGCACACCCCATCTGATGGCCTTTGTTGCATAGACCTGGATATCTTTCCCTCCTCTCCTTCTAAGTGAAAAGTTAAGATGTAGAAGGGGAAGAAGAGATTCATGGGTGAGAGGAGAATCCGCATTGACCTATGCAACTGGAAACTTTCCCTGTTGGAGAACTTGTCCTGGACAATTGAAAATCAAATGACAGGAAAATTTAGGGCTTGAAAGCTAATTTTGTGAACTTATAGAGTTCCTCAGTTTAATAAATTTAGGCTTGATTTCGGTTTCAAATCTCCCCAAACTACCTAAATTACCTAAATTGTAAAAGCTTAAGCTCAGTGACTATAGAATCTTTGGAGTTCTAGACAGGTTAGCAGAAAAACTTCCAGATCTCACACATCTAAACTTTAGTGGAAATAAACTGAAAGATATCAGCACGTGGAATCTTTGACACATCTGAAAAGCCTGCATCTATTTAACTGTGAGGTTACTGGCCTGAATGACTGAGAGAGAGGGCCTCTAACCTCATGCCTCAGCTGACCTATCTGGACGGCTACACTGAGGAAAGTTTGGGAAGCCCCTGACTCAGGTACCAAGATGGATGGTTTAGATGAAGTGTAGGAGGATGAAAAAGGAGAAGATAAAGAGGATGAAGAAAATGAGATGGTGTGGAGGAAGAGTTTGCTCATGAAGAGGCTGAAGATGTACAAGGGGAGGACAGTAGAGGAGGAAGGAGATAAGGCAGGGATATTGATCAAGATGAGGACTACCAGAAAAGAGGAAAAGAGAAACAAATGATAAAGGAGAAGATGAAAAAGATCCAAATAAACTTCAAAAAAAGCTTGGTATTGGCTGGACCCTTTTATATGGATTTGATAGTTGGATTTTTTTTTAATTGTAGCTATGATACAAATGTCAGGAAACCCACCCAAAGAGGCAAAGTTCAGTTCCTGTGATATTCTGCCTTCCTCTATTCAGTCCCTTTAGGAAATTCACCATCAAGCTTGGGGACTACACCCCAACAAAATAGTAAGCATTGTTAGATTTACAATAAGACTCTTGCTGCAGTGTGGATAGCTGTGACTGGATAGTCAACTCTCTGTGGCTACCAGTTATACTGATACTGTGACAACACTTTTACGTTCTGATCAACAAAGAAACTTTATAAATAAAACCTTAATATTTAAGAAAAATAAATAAAGGTGTCAGAGAGTAAAATATGAAATTACTAGCAATTTATTTTGAGTAAATCATTGTAAAATTGAGAAAATGTAACCCCAATGCTATAAAAATACCTGAGTAGTTTATTTAATCGGACTAGAGGTAGGTAAGTGACCCAAAAGGCACCTGCTTATTATCAAGCCTATTCTAAAAGTTTGAGCAGACCCTGATTTACTAACATTTGCAGAGATCTGAACAAAGGACAAATCAGATTAATAATTAATTCACTATTGACAAAAATCATTAGGCTGCAGAGCTGTTCCCATGAATTGACGATCCCATCTGACATTCACCATATTACAGCTCATACCAATGTAGATATGGGCAAATTAACTGTGAGCTGCTGACAACGGGTAAGTTGAAATACAGATCAATGCTGTTATTATGAAGACAAAACCAGCACACAAAAATGCTTTCCTCCCACTGTCTAACATCATCCATATTGATGTTTTCTGTCAATATATAATAATACACTGTCACACTTGATGGGACAGGAGGAACAGATTACAGAGAAATTGCACGGGAATATGTTTTTATACATTGTGTCTCTGGATCGGTATAATCAAAACAATTATTGATTCAGGAACTTTGACTGCTAGTCCCAACAAGATGCGTGAAGCATGGAAGGAGAAGTTACAATTTTTTATTCAATTTAGCATTGTTTTTGTAAAGTGTTGGTTAAAAGAAATATCTGAAACTTATTCTTCTCATACTCTCCCCTTGCTTCCTTCCATTTGTACAAGGCAAAACCTGTGGAGTGGTTCTTGACTTTTTCTCTCTACACATGCAAAGTCTCCCTCTTCTGTGAATATTAGTATATAGAAACCCTATGGAACTGAGGTCAGGAGAACAGAAGAGAGTTCCTAGTCATGAACAATCAACAAACTACAGGATCCAACTATTTTGCCTTTCCAGCAGGGAAATGTATTGATTCTTCCGTTCCACACCTAACTCCCATCTGAAGGATGGAGGTGCCTGTCTGTGGAATAGTGGTTCCTCTAAACATTATATAAGTAGATGCTGCCTTTGGATCAAAGGAAATACACATATCTTGCAATAAGACTACACTTTCCAAATTGTCTTTTTGTTGTTTTCTAATAAATTCGGTTTGTTGGTGAAATAATAGATTGCTTTGTGTTTGAGGTCAACACCCAACACCCAACAAACAGCCCGCTGAGCTCATTACTTTCTCAATGACCTTGGAGTCCTAGGGCAAGTCTTCTCCTGGATTTGAGATCCCCCTTGTGGTATATGAATTCTCCAGGACTTACTTAGAAAATTTTTCTTTTGCCAAAGGCTTTGTTTTCTATGAAGGTACCTGTGGCCTTTCATCGTATTCAACTCTGAAAATTGGGCTGTCCTTGATTTTGGAACTTGTCAGTCTTTTGCCTGCTTCTTTGAGATCATCCTACTCCTACCTAGCAGAACTGACCTTCTGGTTGATCCTGTGGAAACAGGATTGTACCATGTTTGTGAGCTTGGATTAGCACCTAGATTGCTTGAATATATACTGTTTCCTGTTTGGAAAAATCATAGTGTTTGTGTGTAAGGATTCCAGTGACCTTCCACTCAATTCCTGTCTGGAGATGAGGGACTTGCTAAAAGGAACTGACTACTTAGGAATTTATGGTTTTAGTGATATAATAAAAATGGAACCCCAGTTATCTAAATGCTTTTTAGGCATTTCTCCTTCACCCTTATTGGCTTATTGTATCACAACCACAACCTTCCCTCACGTGAGTTTCTATCTAAATGGACCAAATTTAATCATATGTAATTAAGAATAAAATTGGTCAATACAGGAGACTGTTGACTTTTACACACTTAATTTTCTTAAAATCAAATTGGACAGGGGGCCTAGGGCTTGGTGGCCTAAGAGTTAAGTCCCAGCTTTATTACTCCAATAGCCTGAGTTTGATCCTGGGCCAGGGAGCTGACCCACATGGCACAGCAGACCTCTCCTGTCTCACCCACTGCTCCCCTTAGCAGTGTATTTGAGGAGATCCACCTGTTCTGCTCCCCACACTGTCTTTCATGAATCCTCTCACCCACCTCCCTCCCTCACACCTCTGGCCTACACCCCAGTTCTTCTATGCAAAAATAAAAATATAAATTAAAAAAAATCAAATTGGACAGTCATGGCTCTGAAATTGCTGAGTGAAAAGGAAGGTTTTTTTTTGATTGATTCATGCCTCCAAACATTACTAAAAGTCTAAAGTTGATTTTCGTAAAATAAAACTTTTTTTTTAATTTATTTATGCATACGAGTTGGGGTGCAGGCCAGAAGTGTGGGGCGGTGAGAGGGTTCACCAGAGATAGAATGGGTAGCAGAACAGGCAGATCAACGGAAATACACTGCTGAGGGGAGCAGTGAAAGAGGCAGGAGAGGTCTGCTGCGCCATGTGGGAATCTCCCCAACTGGGCACCGAACTTATGCAGCAGCTCCATAGCTCTGCGCTTAACCCGCTGCGCCACCAGGGAAGCCATGTAAAATAAAACTTTAAAACTGAGATCGACAAATAGTTAAGGAGAGGGATAATAACTTCTCTAGCCTCTTTCCCCTCCCTCACTTCTTTTGCCTGATCTGGCACCATCTTTCTTCCCACTTTCTATCATTTCTCCTCCTCTCCGTTCTCATCTTCTCCATTCTTATTTTCTTGATGAAACTTTTTCTTCTCAACCTGTCAGAATATTACTTTTAAAGTTCAGCCTTTTTAGGATCTAGATAAGCTTCATCCCTCTTATGGTCAATGTACTAAGGCAAACTTGTCCACTGTAGTTAGAGTTTCTTATTAAAAAAGAGGACATTCTTAAGTTTGCTCAGGAATTTGACATAAGTATTCAAACCTATCAACCTATATAAGTTAATTTACATTCTTATTGGTGAAGGTCAAGTCAAATTTTGGATGAAACTTTCCAGATGGGAAAATCATGAAAAGGATGTTGGCAAACACCTAACTTTTAACAAGAGGCTAGGAAATTTACTGATAAACTTTGTTAAATTAGTCCAGCAGCTTTTCCTGTTCTTGCTTATTGATAAGAGCAAAATTTCAGACTTATACCTAAAAACTTGATAAAACTGTTCATGATTATTAGAATTGACTTCAAATTGTTTTTTATAAAATAAGATCTACTTTCTGATGCTAGCTCTACTCAGTTAGCCTTCAATCTGTTTGTTAGCAGGCTGAACCAAGACCTTTTTCTGTTAGTCAAAAATAACCAAAGTAGAATGAAAAGCTATGCCCAATACAAATAGAGTATGTGGCAAATTGTCTAGCTTTCACCTTAGATGAAGCACCTAAAAGGTTTGTAAAAAGCCCTTAATTGCCAACTCCACCAAACAAAGCTTAAACAGACCATAAACCTCATCATTTCTGTTTGATGTCATCCTGATTTCCAATGATACAATTACAAGAAACTACAGGGTTTTTACCCCAACCTCTCCTTTAAAAAAATATTTATTAATGTATGCATATAAAACTGGGGTGTAGGCCAGAGGTGCAGAGAGTGAGAGGATTCACCAGAGACAAAGTGGGACACAGAACAGGCAGATCTACTGAAATACACTGCTGAGGGGAACAGGTGGTGAGTCAAGAGAGGTCTGCTGTGCCATGTGGGTTAGCACCCTGGCAGGGGATTGAACTCATGCCACAGTGGCTAGCAATATCTTGGTAGCACTGAGACTTTAACCCCTGTGCCATCAAGGAGCTCCCAATCCTTCATTTTAATTGGCTTAGAGACATAACTTTTCAGACGGGATGAATTTCTCTGTGTCCTTACTGGCCCTGGAGCCACATTCAGTGTTCAGCTCCACTGCTATAAAACAGGCCTTGCCTGGGAGGACTAAATCAGTTCAGATAGTGGGGATTTCTAATAAACTTCAAAAGGTAGGAATCCTGACTCTGAACCCATTCCTTTTTGTTTAGGCCCTGTGAGGGATACCTATACTTTTCCACTTAGTTCTTCTATCCCTAACCTTATTCATTTATCAGGTCAAGACTTCTTAGAAAACTATCACGTAGGGACCTCCTTCTCTCCAAAGGGGAAAAAAATTGTAGAATTTGACAGTAACAATCAAAATAGCCAGCCAATAGAATAAAATAAACCTTTAACATTTTTTTTTTCTTTCTATGTCTTTGACAGTACTAGAGGTGATTCAGGAGACACTGATCATTTATCACAATTGAATCGGGTACCTCTCTATTGATGTTGGAAAAACCTTGTGTACTTTATTAAAAGCAACTATCCTGAAAAAATTCCATAGGAAGGATAGGGCTTTGGGGTCTTAAAAAGAGTTTAATGAATCAATTTATCCTTGAACATCCTAATTATTAGATTTCCTTCTTCCTTTTTTGGATTATTTACCCAGAAACATGGGGATCAACACAGCCTACAGGGTATTATAGCCAGCAATTGACTCTCTGACAAAGGACACCCTCCTTGCCTTAGAGTTAATGCTGCCACTGATCTTTCAGTTAAAAGGTCTGAGGAAATGCTTTTCCTAACTACTTTCCATATAACCCTTTCATGTTGCAATATTGTTAACCTTACTTTCCTTCTCCTAGTATTACCAACTGAGTTGTTCATAAGTGCTTGACACTGATGGATCACCTCTTGATAATAATCTGATAATATGCAACAAACTCATTTGGGTAATGTTAACTCCCCATGGTTCAATAATGATTGGTATTGAAAGTTGAAAGTGGTAAATAACTGGATATGCACTGTCAACACCCTTTGATGTAGTTGAAGCAAAAACGTTGTTTTTGACTACTATGGTCGAACAAACCAAATTATACATGATCACATGGGCCTGTACCCTACCCAAGGACAAAACTGCTAATATTCATGCGGACAGTAGACTTGCTTTCAAAGTATCTCATGATTTTAGAATGTTGTTGCAGCTTAGTTTCCTTCCATTAAAGACAAAATTAAAAATGATTACATTCAGGAATTTGTGGGTGCTATAATTTTTCCTGTTGCCTTGGCTATCATTAAGATTTCAAGGCATTCTAAAATGGACTCTCTAGAAGATAAAGGAAATCACTTTGTCCCATGAGGAATCCTGCTTTGAAAGGAACCAACAGCAGCCAAACCTCTACCATGGTCCACAGGGTCATTTCTCCAATTATAACTTAGGAGAACAGTTAGGAGAAGCCCTAACTGTTAGGAGAAGCCCAACAATTGGACCCAGAGAAAATGAGATTCTAAATTCAACAATTGTTGGTATGAGAAGAGAAAGTTCTAGTTTGTTTAAAATACAACCAAGTCCTACCAGAGTCTCTAAAATGTCCACTATTGACCATTGTATCTGCATTAAACTATTCATCTAGTGACAAAATGATAGCATTTGGGATCCAACTTGGTGGGGAAATATTAATAGGGCCACAAGAAATGCCCATTTTATTTGTTCCATGTGTCCAAAATATAACCTTTGGGAAGCCTATTCTCATGGATCCTGGGCATTTTAAATTGCCCTCAATCAGGTTCCAATCTACATTTTCTCTCCAACATGGGGCATGACGTCAAGGAAAGGTCTTTTCTGGCACATTCCTGGCACCAAGAGACAAAAAGCCCATTCAATTCACAATGAACCTATTCTTGACCAGCAATGCTTTTGAAGAAAGATCTTGATCAAAGGGGAGAACTGTGAAAATTAATACACAGAAACCCTATTAAAGTGAGGTCAGGAGACTGGAAGGCAGCTCCCATGCATGTACAATAAGCAAAGTACAGGATTAAATGCCTTGCATCTTCAGGGGGAAGTGATGTTGCTTCTTGCCCAGTAGAAGAAAGAAGGAGGTGCCTCCATGTGTAATAAGATTCCCTCTAAAGGATATATAAAGGGGTGCTAGTTTTGGATCCCAGGAAGTACATGTGTCTTCATGTGGGAGAGCAATTTCCCAATTGCCATTTTGTTTCCTTATAAATCCATTTTGTTGGTGAAATGACTGTTTTTTTTTTGTTTTTTTTTTGTTTTTTTAAGATTTATTTATTTATGCTTGCAAGCTAGGGTGCAGACCAGAGGTGAGGGTGGTGAATGGATTCACCAGAGACAGAGTGAGGAGCAGAACAGGCAGATCGACCGAAATACACTGCTGAGGGGAGCAGCGAGAGAGGCAGGAGAGCTCTGTTTTACCATGTGGGAATCTCCCTGGTGGGGCATCAAACTGGTGCTGTGGCTGCCAACAGCTCCACAGCACTGCACTTAACCTGTTGCACCACCAGGAAGGCCCAACTGGTTGTTTTTTGTTTGAGATCAACACTTCAAACTATAGTTCCAAATGAACCTATTTTCTTCATTCACTTTTACATCCTAGTCTAAGTCTCCGTTATTTTTCACCTTGTCCTGAATTACTATAGCAGTCTCCTAGTGGGTTTCCCTGTAGCACAAGTTATAGTCAGTTGATACCACTCTCTGTTCAAAACCTGCCAGTAATGTCCGATATCATTCAGAGTATAAACCAACATCTCTAACAAGACTCCACATTTTGCTTACAAAGCTCAATTCTTCACTACCCTTCTGACCTCATCTCCTGTTACTCTCCCACTACTACTTATAATGCTCAATAGATACATGCACAAACCTGAGTTTTTAAGAAATGCAGGGGACACTTAGGCCTTGGGGCCTTATTCTGTGTAACTTCCACCTCTTATAAAGGTCATTTTCTCAATAAGGCTTTATTTTATAGTACTCAATAGTGTATAATTATAATTATACTTTCACTTCTTTTTCTATTTTCTGCTTTACCTTTCAATAGCAATCAATGGTATATATATATTTTTTTTCTTTGACTATTTATATAAAATCTTGGTCAAGTCACTGATTTTTGGAAGAGAGTGGGGAGTAAGGGAGTAGTTTTTTTCTACTTTTGGTATCCTCAGCATCACAGTTTTTAGATGTGGTAGTCCCTCCATCAAAAGTTCTCTCAATGGGTGATTTAAGCACTCAACCAAGAAAAACTTATTTCAAAACACTAATAATTTAAAGCACTGGATATTTTATGAAAGCATAAGTTAAAGAGAAGAATTTTAACCTTTATCTCACTTGTTACACTAAACTCCTTTTCATATCAGTTATTTAAATAAATAATGTTATACACATTTTAAAAATAGCTTGACACTATATGATTCTTAGGTGTTTTAAGAATAACATTATCTTAGGGAGGAAAAATCAATCAAAATACAAGTAAAGGGACATATGCCCAAAACCTTATGCTCAGGATAAAATAGCTGATTAATTTATTATATATAATTGTTGTAATATATTGATTTACAACAATTATAGGTTATCACTATTTATATTACTTTATTCAATAAGGATGTGAGGAGACAGGATATAAGGAATATATGACTTTTTCCTTTTAAAAATAACTACTTAAGTTATACAATAAGTACTTATAAATTGCTGAAAATATGAAAGTCAAAAAAGTATAAGTATTGCCCATATAAAAAACTCTTTCCAGTTTAATACTCTTTATTATACAAATTATGGTTTTGTATATTCTTTTAATTTATTAATGTTTGAAAAATGTCCACTGTTTTTTAATTATAATTTTGTAATTTCACTAAAAAACTTTGCACCTTTTTGATAAAATATTTTCAACAATCTGTAGTCTAACCTTTGCAGGGATTTCCAATTCTAGGCAAATAGTGATTTACATGCGTCATGAGATTTAGGATATTTACCACATTGTCTCTGTACATATAAAGAAACCTAATAGCCAGATTTGTACCTAAAAAAAAAAAAAGTGGTTGTTAAATGAAGAAATGGCCTTTGTCTTCACTGAATAAGAATTCATCACAATCACAATGTAGATTTTAATTAGTGAATAGAATAAATGATCTTAATATATAAATAAAGAAGAATAATTCAAGTCAATTTTCAAACAGATATTCTTCATTTTAATACTAATTTATATGTGATGATTGAGATCATAATGTTTGGGCACATGTTCCTTTATTAATCCTTCAATTTCATCTCTGTCATATGCCAGAATTGGGTTTTTGAAAGTTACTTTCTTAATGACTTCTAATTCCTTAACAATAGTTTTACTTAAGTGATTGAAATATGAAATGAGCATGTTTAAGCATAGCCACTTGTTTCACTGCAGATGTTTTAAAAGTTCCAATCATAGATAATTACTATAATTAATGGAATTTTTTTATGCAACAATGATTTTTTTCAGACTTTCCTATGTATTATTTTATTTCTGGTTTTCCTCTCTGTATAGGGCTGGAATTTAACTGTATAATTTTGTCTCAAGGTTTTTTTTTATTATTTTAATCAAAATACAGCAAGGATCCAGATGGTTGGACTAAAGAAAAGTCTCTATGAAAGTCTCATTTATGGTGTATTTAACAAAAATTCAGCAGCCAAGCTTTTTGGTTGGTGACATTAATAGACTTTTTTTTTTGAAAATAAACTAATCACAACCACATCAAGATGTTCATACTTTAAGATACTAAATTGTTCATACTCTGTGTTCTAAAATCTGCTTTTTAGAACTATATAAAAAAGAAAATACATTAGGTTACTAACAATCATTTGTTCTGTATGATGAAGTATTTTTTATTTAATTTCTTCTTTTATTTTGGGCCTTTTAAATTTCTTTATTAAAGCATATAATTTATATGGAAACTATAAGGTATTTTTACTTGTACTGCTTTTCTTTATATGCACTGTAGGAATTCTAAATGCAGTTACCAAATGTTTAAGACTTCTCAGAGAAAAAAACTATCAATTGATTTTAGTATGCCCAGGTGCTAAATAAAAAATTTATGATTAATACCATTATTTTAATTATACTTTATCTATCACAATACCCATATGTTATGAATATGTTATGAATGTATTGTGCTTCTACAAACAGAAGTTCTAGGTTTTATCTTCAAGTTTTCTTGATTCCAAAACCTGTGCTCCTTCAAATTTGACAAAATAACTTCCCAGCAGCTTTTAAATCATCTTTTTTTTTTTTTTTTTTTTGGAGAGCCTAGAAAGATATATCTTAGAGGTTTCAAGCATAATTAGTCTTACTCTTGGTTTTGTAACAGTGAAGGCGCTGATGTTTTGTACTACTTATAAGTTAACAAATTAGCCTATCATATATTCATAAACCCTAGTAGAAGACACAAGATTTCTGGGTGAGAGACAAAGGCCTTCATTATTCATGGCCCAAAAGGCAACATCAGCATATTTGCTTTATTTCTTCTTCCACCACATGAATGACATTGATAGGTACAGAAGGACACCTAGCTCTGTTCTCAGAGAGAATTCCTGATCTTTGAAAACATGAAGATTTTCAAATGGTCAACAAGCTTGAGTTCCTTTCATTCTAATAAGAAACACAATATCTTTATCATCATTAAACGGACATTTAGAATAAAGAGCAGTTAGGACCTCACTTGCACAGAAAATAGGGAATCATGGAGAATTGTCTCTTAGTGACAATCATATTGCTTCCACTTGACAAATGCAGTTTTTCATGATTTTATCTTTTTGTTCTCACTGATTAAACAACAAAGACTGGGGCCATATCTGTTATTTTTTCCCCACATATATAGCAGTTAAGAAGTTTATATACCAATAGAATTCCAATCAGCAGGGTGAGGCTAAACTGCAGTGTTGATCTCATTCATGGCCTAGGGTCCCAGGACAAGGCAGCCAAACAGGTTCCTCCAATAATGCTGGTCTACCTTAAAAAGCCAGATAGCTTCTCTAAGTTTCCGCATTGATATTGCCACTTGGTACAAAAATTATTTAATGAATGTACAGACTATGCTTTCAGTTGAAGGAGGAAGTCTAGAAAAACTCTGTCATATGTAAAAGCCTTGTTCAGTGAGCTGAGTCAGATCTGAATACTTCCTGTACTGATGTGGCATCATGTTTCACTTCAGGTAAAGCCAAGAATTCAAGACTTCCATAAGTTTGCATTCTGTCTTGATCAGAACCCAGTAGGAAGAAAATACACTTTTCAAAAGGTGTGCAGCTCAAAGCCATAATCTTCAGACAGGAAGACTTTCCATAAATTACATTTGCTCAATTTATGGAGGAGGGAAATAGCCATTTTCGTCAGTTTTATTCAGATTTATAGGTGCTTTTCTGGGAACCTCCTCACTTGGCCATACCCAGAAGTTCTATCATTTTCCACTTTTTCAACACTTCTAAAATAAACTGGCTATTGAAAAAAAAATAATTTAAGTTGGATTAGGCTGAAAGTAATTAAGTATTTTTGTTTACTGCATAAGGGAGTGTTTTTTCTTGAATTGATCAGAGTACCACCTTTTGTAATGAAGGAAAGTTTACCATTTTTCTTTGTATATATCAATGCTGAAGTGAACATTTTTAGATTTACACCTGATTTTCTCCAAGTATGTTTCCAAGTATACGGCAAAATCTATGGCTAAAGAGAATATGCTTGCTGCTAAAGAGAATTTTTAGGAATTCTTTGTCATATCTTACTTCTTGGTTGTTTCTGGCAACATAATTAGACAGTTATTTGATAAAAATAAATCACATTTTATCATAAAAGATCCTTTCACTTTGAAGAGATTCAATGCAAATTAATCTCTTTTAAATGCTATTAGGTGGAGAAAGAGGAAACATGCTGTTGTCTAGTATATTCCAAGAACAAAGATTTTAAAAATTGGGGTTGCTAAATCGCATATACTCCTTGAAAGTGGTGAATATATAATAATTATTTTATTCAGAAGAAATATGAAAACTAAATTCATCATAGGTACCAAGTACAGTTTACAAAATAATAATGATTTTAATAAGTACAATAAATTAAGGATCTTCACTATCAGCTGTGGGGATGATTTGCCCATCAGAATAATTTATGGAGCACTCTTTCCAAAATAGAATAAGAAACCTTGGGGTAAAAATGCTCACATACCATAGAAATTCTTACTGATTTGACATTGTAAGATCTGTAGTCAAGTTCAAGTTATCTGATTTAGAACTAGGAATTAAATTTCTCTGTGTTCCATTTTATATAAGATGAGGAATAAGATGTATATAATGATTGATCTAAAAAATGAGATGGAAGGGTCCTCCCTGGTGGCGCAATGGGTTAAGTTGCAGCATTATGAAGCTATCCAAAGCCACTGCAGCACGAGTTCAATCCCCAGCCAAGGGAGCATCCCACATGGCACAGCAGAGCTCTCCTGTCTTGCCCGCTGCTCCCCTCAGCAGTGTACTTCAGTTAATCTGCCTGTTCTGCTCCCCACTCTATCTCTGGTGAATCCTATCACCCCTTCACACCTCTGGACTGCACCCCAGTTTATATGCATAAAATAAGCAAATCTTTAATAAATTAGTAAATAAATAAATAAATAAATAAATAAATAATGAGATGGCTTGGCACAGATGCAAAATGAAAAAAAATGTGCTTAGGTTTTTTTTTTTCCCTTCACTTCATGGTGAGATGAAGAAGGAAGAAGACTTGCCCTGGGAGTCTTGAAACCATGGAAAGGAGCCCTCCATGTCCACAACCAAAATAAGTATACTCTGGAGTCACTGAGGGCAGAGATTCTAAGAAAAAGGTAGCAAAAATATTTTGTGGGTATGAATGAGAAGGTAAGTTTGGGGAAACAGAAACAATGGTAGGTAGAGTCAGGAAAGCAGGTTATGCTGACCACATAAAACACAGGCAGATAATCCAGATGCTAAAGAGGTTTTCAGCTTAGAATGGGAGGGGCGTCAGACACAGATAGCTCAATATCCCAGCTTGTGGTGCCCAAGACTGAGGCACCATTTGGAAAGGTATGTCCAGAGGTAAAGAACTGAGACTTGACCTTACCTTGCAAAATGATACTCTATAACTAGTTCTCATCCTCAAAGTTTCTACAGGAGTCAGAGACAGAGAGTGACTTCATTCAGAGTAAGAATGCTCTAGAACACGTTGTACCATGAGTTCTGTCAGCCTGTTTCACTGGCATTTTCAATACTTTCATCATAATTTTGACTTTGAAAAAAATTGTTTTCACCAGTGACTACATATTTTGGGTAATGGATAAAACATTTCTAAGAAACAAGTTGCATGAACTTTGAACAAGACTGTTCTCACTATCAACCAGATTATCAAAATGAAACACAGATCAACATTCTGCCTCAAGGCAGTTTTCTGCCCAAGAAATCAGGTACTGTCCCTGGAATAATAAGTTATAATGTTGTTTCTCTTATTTTCACGTGTCTGTACAATTGGATATCCATATAATAATGCTACACAATATTTTTTTCGTGATTTTTGTCTGGGAACCTCAATTGGTTTTATATGATATCAAAATGACATCTCAATTTAAAAAATTCTGTCTATCCTGATATCTAAAATTTTATGACGGATGTTTCCAGACAATATTCTTACAATACTTAGATACTATCAATTTCTACTGAGAAACAGAATTATGTATAACACAATACTTAGGATTATTTCAATTTTACAACTGCCTTATGAGGTTGAATGTTCCACAAATATTATCGCTAAATGAGAGATGAGTAGTGGAACAAAAAGAAACACATCCTAGCTATAATATAAAAATAATTCCATCAAAAATAATGGGAGCAGAGTACTGTTCCTTTTTAAACGCTGGTGATTGAAGATACCCTAACAGTTGTGTAAGTCAACTGTCTTTCATTTCTTTGGTAAGCAGGACTTGAGGGGGAAAAATAATACAAGTTAAAGCTTTTCAACATACATAAAAATGAACAGTGTTATCATGACTTTCTTTAATCTCATTTCCTCTGGGTGTACAAAGCATTATTTGATAGACATTGGGGATTTTAAAATGCTTTGTAGCCCACATTCTTTTTTTTAAATATATATATATATATTTAATATATTTATATTTAATATATATAATATATCTTATTATATATAATAATATATAATACATTTAATATACATATATTTAATATATATATATTACATCATTGTTCTTTTTTTTAAGATTTATTTATTTATACATACAAGCTGGGGTACAGGCCAGAGATGTGGGGCGGTGAGACAGCTCACCAGAGACAGAGTGGGGAGCAGAACAGGCAGATCAGAAATACACTGCTGAGGGGAGAAGCGGGCAAGGCAGGAGAGGTCTGCCTCACTATGTGGGATTCTCCCCAGCTGGGCCTTGAACTCGCATCGCTGCTGCCAATAGATCCACAGCGCAGCGCTTAACTGCTGCGCCACCAGGGAGGCCCCTGTAGCCCACATTCTTGACAGAGGGAAAAAAAAAGGCACCACAAAGCACATCGTCTCTGAGTAAGTATAATTTGTAGCAATGCATATGCGATTTGTGCAATTATGTTCTATATTTGTCTATTATTTTTTGTTTGAATATTTACTGACTAAGCAGGAACACACTAATTGAAGTCCACTGAAAATACATGTAAAGTACAAAATATCTAAACATGTGGTTGGATGAGATTATTTATAGAAGACAAGATGTTCCAGTAAAATTAAGTAGTACCAATTTAAAGTGAATATTTTTAATAAAGAAATTATCCAAACACATTTTATTTAGGCTATATATTTCATTAAAAAAATTAAGAAAATGTGGAGCACTTCAATTGGAAGGTGACTAGAATTTCATTCTATATAGCTCAGTGTTAATCTGACCCAGTACTCTTCATGCTCTGCCTGCAGTATCCGACAGCTTCAGTCACTATGAGTAATTGTAACCAAGGCAACATGACAGGGAATAATTAATGACAGGAATTCATCTTCAAAATATGAAGAATGTCCTAAATAATAAATATTAGAACAATAAAAATACCTTACACCTCCCTCAATCTTCAACTCTCTTGAAACATTTTCACAAATTAATAATTGTGATTTTGCAGACAGGAGGATATAACTGACATGCCTATAATATTAAATAGAGAATTAAATTGAATGACATTGTCATATTATAAAATTTATAGCAAAAACTTCCCTAAATCCCTACAAATATATAAAAGCAGATATTCTCTCTCTTTTTATCTTTTTCATGCTGAATTAGGCTAAAGTTTTGTGAAGACAGTTCCATATAAATAGGATACTAGAGAAAGCTAGATTTAGCAGTCAGACCATCTTGCCTTCAGACTCTACTAAATTGTGGCTCTGGGCATTTATTCATCTTCTTGGCCTCAGGGATTTTTCTCATTGGAAATAGTAAGTTGATTTTAATAACGTTAACCAATTGATGTGGTTCTTGAGAAAATTACATGGAAAAGTTCATGCAAAGTATGTCCCTTTGTACCTACTTATCAAAGTACCTCCTTTTTCAACATATGTTGGCTGGTAGTCCTATTAGTGATAATATGGCTAGACATTCTTTTAGACACTGATATAGATGTGAATGGAAGAGACAAAATCAATTCTTTAGAAAAAAGGTAAGCTCCCTGATAAAGAGAAAGGCAATGAATATATAAATAAATGAATAAACACACAAAAGAGCCAGTCTCTATAATGGCTGGGTAAGGTGAAAAAGACAAAAAAAATTGGTAACTTGGCAGAAGGGGAATGCTGCTGTATTTAGCATTGTGAATAGAGAGATCTCTGAGGAGCTGACATCTAATTTAAAATTGATGCAAAGGAGGCAGCTATGTAAAGAGTTGGAGTTCCAATGTAGCATCATAGCATGCATGAAATCCCCGAGATGGACAACTATGGTTTCAGAATAATAAGACATTGAGAAGGATAAAGAAAATTAACAACGAAAAGCAGACACCATGTCATATCTAGTCTTATAGGCCATCATTAGGAGTTTTGATTTTATTTTAAGTGTTGGGGACTCATCTGTGTGCTACTTTAGTAATAGTAAATATAGTGATTATATCATAATGTTAACTAGTAGCAAGGCATCAGTGATGCCAAAAGTCTTCTTGGAATATTGTAAATATTGTTTATAGAAAATAACTCTTAAGTAATGTTTCTTAATGGTTCAGTGACTTTAAATCTGCCTATACCCTTTTTTCCCATTGATGTTCCTTACTCTGAAATCTTTATATATTTATTACATATTAGGCACTGAATACATTTTTGTAAGAGAAATAAACAGGGAGGAGTATTATTAATTAATAGAACATTCATTTAGTTATATTTATTGTATAGACAACCTTCTGCCAATGTCTCAAGATCCACTGCAGATATCATTAAACAGGAAATTGTTTGTAATGCATGTTAGAAAAGCACCTACTACATAAGAAATAACAACTATTCAGTGCAGCTTGAGGGTATATCATCTGAAATTCAAAATCATGTAGTTCTAGGGTTTCTGCCAATGAACATATTATAGCTAAAGCTAGTCTAAGAAAACTTGGAGGGGAGATTGAAATAGCATATTCCTTTGGCTAGACCACAATTTTTTCTACAGTTTATCAGACAGTGAGATCTATCTCAGTGTCCCTGTTCAAGCAAACACACAGAAACACACAGACCCACCCTCATAGACACATGTGCACGTGCGTGCACACGTGCGCGCGCACACACACACACATACTAACACTAATGAAACAGAAATAGAGAAGATGATATCTTTATTGATTTCTAGACTAGAGAATAGTACCTCAAGCACTCAGGATAAAATGGCTGTTGTAAGAATGATCTTTTTATAATTAAATTTAATAGAATTTTTGAATAGATAAGAAATGCATCCTTTTTCTTCTACAATAGACTCAAATGTCATTAGTTTTTAAAGTATTCTCTATTTTTATTTTTTCTGTATGAAATATCATTAATTCCTGCATATCCATTTCCCACATTCTCAATTTTCTAAGCTCAATTATTAACATTTTAAAATCAGTATAATTTTAAGGTTATAAAACATAATTCAAGGTAAGTAAGGACAACTATCACATCCCTATAAAGTTATCATGTATCATGGAACATGGCTCTTATCCATATTCTCCCAGTAGTCAATTAAAAAATAGGTTTTATAAGGGAAATTTACAGGTCACATTTCAGCAACAGAAGTCATCAGGGTCAATTTCCTCAGCATCCCACAGGAAGGGGTGATAGGTCAGTGATATTTTATACAACAGCTCTCCATTTTGTTTTTCCCCCATTTTAATAGTATAGGTTAAAATAAAGACTATCGGTGGGCAGAAAAGCAAACAACTTGGGAATCAGGTGGTTGGTGTTCAGATGCTAGGTATTTGTGGAGGTTATCTTGTAAAGCTAGATGTCTAGCACCTGGAGTGTTGATAAAAGGAAGTGAACTCCCATTGGAGGGGGTTAGTAGGGTCAAGGAGCCCTCATACAAATATTGAAAATCACAATGATTCTGTGATGCGTAACATTTTTAAATGCATATGATTTATCAAATTCTATGCTTAATTCTCACAAATTCTGTTTTGAAGTTTCCATAATGCTCCTTTAGAATTTGTACATTTGGTTTATCAATTATAATGATTTCTATTTTCCAGATAATCACCTATTTTGGTGAAATTTTTATGCTAGTTAAGCACACAATTCTCTCATTCATTAATTTATTCAACACCAGGAGAACGATATTGAGTAAAACAATTAATGACTGACCTCAGTTTCTTACATTTTGGGGAATGAGTCAGTGAAAAACAAGTAGATACATGGTACTATGCAGTTAATATTATGAAAAAAACTGTTACTTAAAGAAACCAGAAAGACAGACATATAAGTGACATATTTTATAGAGCCCCTGAAGAAGGCTTCTGTGGTAAGATGAAATATGAACAGGCACCAGAAAAAAAGATATGTTGTAAAAGAATAATCCAGACAGAGCAAACAAAATGCAAAGGCCCGAGACTGAAGAGTGATTTGTGTGTGTGTATATATTGTTTTATATATAAACACATATAGATGGTATATTGTATATGTATATAAGTATATACAATACATACTTTTAAATGTATGTATGCATGCACATGTCATATAAACATAAATACTGTGATACATATACATACTGTTAATATGTTTGTTATATCTATATTTCTATGTATACATGCCTACATCTAATCTATATAATTCTATATGCACACATGTAATATTTACAAACAGAACAGGGATTAACATCTTGGTTTTACTTTATGATTATAAGTTTGTCACAACCCCTGTATTTATTATTTTAGCAGTTTTTCTTTCATTAGTGCAACTGGATTTTGGTTTTTCTTACTTTTGGAGAGTTGAAATATGGGTTAACTGATTTTTGCTTCTTCCTGACTTAATAGTAAATTATTCGATGCTCTGTATTTTCTATTTTTGATAGAATATTTGTATTTTCCTATTCCTCAATAAATTGAATGGTAAATTTCATTCCTTCTTTGATTTCATAGGCTTTATTTTTAAGAATAACTGCAGTATACTATTAGTATACCCAGTAAATATTAGTATAACTAATATTGATTCAATAGTTATTTAGAAGAACATATTTCCATGTAATTATTATTACCTCATTCTGCTCTCTGAATGTTGGTTAGATGAGCTTCATAGGCCAGTGTCTATTTTTACTTTAAAATTTTAATGAAATATTATAGTTATCATCTGTTCCTTGCAAAATTTCTATTTCAAAGGAAAACATTTATTCCTGCATCTTATAGGGATGCACTCTTATAGCTTCACTCTTATAGATTAGCACTTTTTCTCCACACAAGTTTCAGTTAATTTTATTCTTCCTCTTTATTCGTTTTTATGAAGTTAATGCTATCTACCCAAAATTATTGAGAGTTAACGGAACATATATGTTCTGTGAACTTTAGCACAGAATTATTACAACTGTACTGTGATTCTACAATTGAAAAGAATTGGATCTTACAAATTCCTGAGGAACAAGAGCTTAAGTTAATATATAAGTCAAGTCAATAGAACTTTTGTTTTTATTGCTAACAGCAAACAATATTTAAGAGGTCTGTTGTATCTCTGGTTTAGAACCATGTGTCAGCAGGGTATCTCTTCTATGCGTAATTTTGGATGGGATCTAAGGAAAAGTGGTGGTGCAGATAATTTAATTTTTTTTTTAAGAT
>PVIJ01000618.1:233504-266617 GCA_004024925.1 Scalopus aquaticus
ACAAGTTGGGGTACAGGCCAGAGGCGTGGGGCGGCGAGAGGGTTCACCAGAGACTGAGCGGGGAGCAGAACAGGCAGATCAGAAATACACTGCTGAGGGGAGCAGCGGGCGAGGCAGGAGAGGTCTGCCGCACCATGTGGGATTCTCCCCGGCCGGGCGTCGAACTCGCGTCGCCGCTGCCGACAGCTCCACAGCGCAGTGCTTAACCACTGCGCCACCGGGGAGGCCCCAGATAATTTAAATTTTTGATGAAAATCATGATGCACTGTGATGTTTAACATTTTGTCAGTTAGTTTGTCACACTCTATACTGAATGTTTTGCTTTTCTCACTTAATCTTTTAAGTTATATTTCAGAAAAATTCCTACTTCCAATGTACAGATGTGGAAACTAAGGCTTCAGAATCCAGTTATTTTGCCTTAGAACATGAAGTAAGTGGAAGAGTAACAACTCAGCCATGTTCTCTCAAATATCTAATACTATTCTCTAATTCACTTGGTAATACAAAAAATAAATTACCAAACTTAAAGAAGAACATATTCCATTTTTTTTAAATTAGCTTTTCCCTTATAAACAGAGTCAAACTGGATGCTTTCTGAGATCCTTTCCCACTCCATGTTCCTATGGACTTAGAAAAGTAAATAATCATCAGTCAACGGTGATTTATTTAATTTCGAAGTAAACGTCGTCAAAAATAGAACCAAATTATTTAAAAAAAAATTAAAACAAAGGAATATCAAACTAAATAAAGAAGTTTGAGACAAGCTCAAATTACCAGAAAATTGAGTTTACACAGAAAATGCTTAGGAATTGCAATAGGTAAGGAAAAATGCATCCTTGCAGTAAGCTATAGGAAAGTTTATTAAGGGTTTGTGATCAGCTGCATTGGGAAAGTAGTGCAGAAAGGGGGAATTCCAGTCAGCATCCAAACAGAAAATTAAATGGAATCACTACAGGGAGAGATGTTTGGTAAATATCCATTTGTCAGTAGCTAAGTCTCCATCATCCATAAAGCAGCCATTTATGGGAAATCATTCTCTCAGTTTGCATTCTTCAGAGGACGCATTCATAAGATTTTCCATTTCATATCCTCCAGTTCCACTTTAAATTGAAATTGTTTCAGAGGGCATAAAATAGTTAGGATATTGATTAAGGTGCTACCAAAAAAATCTTGAAATAACTAACAGTGACTTGATGGAGATTGTATTTTATTTCTCTCAGGTTATTATCTGGTCAAAAAAGCAATTCAAGCAAAGTATGGTGAATTCATGACATCATGGTTACAGTGTCTTCGGTCTTAAACCACTTTCAGCCACTCAAGGATTCTTCAAGTGTAGCAGAATCCAAGTGTATCTTTGCCTGCACATCATCACTGGGGGGAAGAGTAGCTGGAAAGTGGCAAGTCACGCAACTTTTCTTTTAGAACACAGCACGGAAGTTCTGCACAACATATACTTATTCTGGAAATAATCTGGTCTATGGCCTGTATAGTGAAAGATGGTTGAAAAGTGTAATCTGTTTCTGGACCCTGTGGTATTTAGCAAAAATATTTTACAAGATTATAAAAAAGGGGGCAGATTAGATATCGGTTGACCACCGAAGGAAATGTCTTCTTTTTTTCTTGATAAGTAACCCAAAGTTGAATCTACTACAAAAATGCCTCAATACTATTTTATTTAATTAAGTGAATAAGGCATACATGAGAAAACCCTAACGAAAAATATAGAGATTATTTTTTTTGTTCAGAATTATTTAGTATCTTTGGAAAAAATACTGACTTCTATGAAAAACATAACAAAAAAACCTTTGAGGCATTAATTTTTCATTTGGAATTGTTCATGGTTAAAATTGGAGTTCCTTGATTGGTTCAAAATTAGTTTTCAGTAACAATATACATAGTAATTTTGCCTATTTAAAAGGTTTCTTTGAAATATGAATGAAAGTCTTTACTTACTGTATACTACTGTATACATGTCTTTATTGTTCCTGCAGTGTTTTGAATTTACAAAGGTAATTTTGAAAAAATACTGATCCAGGGGTTTTAAATGTTACTCTTTCCTAGTTGTATATTTTTTTATTTTGTTTTCAAATATAAGCAGTCATGAATTTGAGGAAGTTAAGAGTGACAGAGGAAAATGGCTAAGACTCATTGATACAATCCTTAACAAACAATGGTGCTTAATTGACAATGCTACATCATACTCAGGTTCTATGTTTGCATTTTGACTTTCAAAATATTTGTAGAAGAGTCTCCTTTCTAAGTTTGTGAATGTGTTTTCAAAGGTACATATATATACACACACACAGACATACACTATTCCTATACAGTGTCTATATATGTCTTATTTTACTATATATTAGTATTTGTATTGGCATTAGTAATAGAGCTCCATCTAGTGTTTACAAATATTGTAAATAACAGGTAGATTTGTTTTAATTCTTGTTTAATAATAAATTATTTTAAAAGCAAATTTCTTTAATTATCTAAATTTACTTCCTCACCTGGTCTTATAGGGAGAACATGAGATATTTTAAGATTATCTCAAATGACAACAAAATCTTGATTATCCCTACTGTAATATATTTATGAATGCTTAGGTAATTATATGATATACATAATTACTCGTAATTAAGTTCATAGAGCCACTGTTTATTCTCAGAAGGAAAAAATAAATGATTATTAGCAGATTTTTAGAAATCACTAGATATTCTAGATATTTGCAGTATCTCTCACCTTCACTTTGTCTGTGTAGAAATTTAGTTTCCACTGAAGTTAATTAAGATCACATTCAAAATGCTAAACATGAAATGTCTTCATTGCTATGAAATGCTCAATATAGTGTCAAAACTAGGTCACTCTAACACAATACTAATTTAGTTTTACTAACCGTTTTAGTTTGAGATCTATAAGGTTGTAAACAATAAGGTTGTAGCAGATAAAAATGAGTTTAATTGAAATTAATCATCATAATAAGAGTGGTCAACAAATTGCAAATTCTAAGGTGTAGAGACTGCTCACTTAATAGCATTCCTTCAAATATTTGGAAATATCTAGAAAATTGTTACCTTTTTATGCCAATTTCCATATGTATTTCATTCACTCATTTATCTACAAATCAAAAGAATACAACTAACAAAAGCATGAGAGAGAGAGAGTTCAGAGTAAATAAGGCATTAGAGGGATAGTAAATTACAGATGGGTTAGAAAAGGAAGTATGTGCCTGATTAGATACTGGAAAAAGAAATATGGTAGGTTTTTACTTGCCTATAAAATAGTTTTAATATCACTGAAGGGCATCAATGTTTTGCCTTACAGACAGTAAATTTTCAACAAAGAAATGATTTGAACATGCCATCTATGAGAACATCCAGAACTGACATGTTGTAAATGGTATCAATGGAGGTCAAGGAGAGTAATTTTTGGTTTTTTATATTGATTTTTATAAGTAATGACAAATTTTCTTTGTTGGAAGGTGTTCTCTTTATTCAAATCAAAATGTAAGCAGTCACTCATTTGTGGAGGATAAAAAAAGACAAAAAGCACTGCCTTTCTCTCTTATAGACGTAATTAACCCATCATTTACATTCAAATTAGTGGGAAATGTGGACACTAATTGGAGAACTCTAAAGCTGATATTTCTCCTGCATTGATCTACAGTAGTAGATATAAATGAAAAGCTGGAATAATCAAATATAGTATTATCTTTCACAATTTTAGGGTAATCAGCAATTGATTAGTATTATTATTTTTAAAGATTTATTTATTTATGCATACAAGAACTGGGGTGTAGGCCAGAGGTGTGGGGTGGTGAGAGGATTCACCAGAGACAGAGTGAGGAACAGAAGAGGCAGCTCGACCAAAGTACACCGCTGAGGGGAGCAGCAGGCGAGGCAGGAGAGGTCTGCCGCACCATGTGGGAATCTCCTTGGCTGGGGATGGAACTTGTGCTGCAGTGGCTGCTGATAGCTTCATAGCCTGAGACTTAACCCCTTGCACCACCAGGGAGTCCCAGCAATTGATTATTTTGAATATATTTGTATATGCTTTATTTCATATTTATAAACAGTAGCAAAAAACACAGAAGAAAATTTACTAAAAATTACTAATTGCTACATGAAAAATACTGTGACATGATGTTAAGGAAGTGATTACTGCATCCTTTTCCACTAAAGTACATAAATGTTCAAAGAGACATTTTCCACTATGCTCTCATCTTCACATTTTTCACATCATAATCACAAATTCCCATTTAATGTCAACCAAGAGAATCTTGAAACCTAGGTTTTATGGGTTAGTAAGCCTACTTCAAATTGGAGAACATAATCTGCAGCCAGAAGGAACTTAATAATACATGGAATTAATAATTGTCAATCAGCGAGAAACTGAAATAAATCAGAGCATAAGCCCAATGATATAATGTAAGTTAGTCAAATCAATGAATTCTCACAGTTGGAAATTTAATTGACTATTAGGCCAACTTTTTCAAAACTGTCACACTATCAAAGATAATATCAGGAACAGCAAAGTTGTACATGAAGGCCAGACTGCAATCTCAGAAACAGTAATTGGCAAATAGTGCAGACCAGCTGTCTCTGCATTCTTGATATGTTTCTGCTTCTTTTGCAGTATAACTTTACAATCAATGAAAGGGCTCGCAGACCTACAGATCACCAAGTTTTAAAGGTATGTCTCTATAGTCTCAGATAAAGCTGCTGAAAATATAGGGAGACTTTTGGGAATGTATACAAACATTATGGCTAAGATTTAACATCCTAAAGGACTTAGGTATTTTGCTCTCATTTAAAGACCGTTTTAAGTTATAGATGTAAGATTCATTTAAGCAGAGAAAATGCACGTTTGTTTCTCATCCTCAGAGTTATTCTAGTGCATGATTTGGACATAAGATATATTCATATTTAGTATATAAGTTCAGCATACATGATTTCAAAAATTATTTTAATTAAGGTGAATTAGTCTCAGGTTGCTAGAAATAATAGGTATGAGTAAAATCACTTGATGTATAAGAATAAAGTCTGTTGACTATGCTGAATGAGATTCACACTAAGAATACTTTCACTTATAATCCAAACATAGCTTTATCCATATGTTTACAAATTTCTAGCTTTTCAATTTTGTACTAAAACATTAATTCAACATTCTTAATAATAAACATGAATGCTGTTTCTAAGGTATAAGTGAAATAATATTAGAATAGTAAGACTGCCAAAATTATCAAATTTTATAAGTTCACATTGTGTCAAGATAAATTTATGCCCTTCTTATAATAAATAATCAACATTCCTCCTTCATATTTTTTTGGTACCCTACCACCAGAAACATGAGTTTTAAAATCCACTTACAGGTAAAAGTTCAACAAAGTCAGCCATGAGCATGGTAGGCTTTTATATGAACATGTAAGGGGAATTGGCCACATTCTGTTATATAAATATGGTAGTTCTTATGGGTAAACAAATTTAGCCATGGTTGTTAAACCTAATCTGTCTGTTGAAGATAAATATAACTAGGACTGTGTCCTTAGCTACATGTATAAACTGTGTATGGACAAGTTACTATTAAAAAATGTAAAGAAGAACACAAAAAGGAGATTAAAAAATATTTTTAAAGATTTATTTATTTATGCATACAAGAGCTGGGGTGTAGGCCAGAGTGTGTGTGTGGGGCCAGGGGTGGGGGTAGTGAGAAGATTCACCAGATACAGAGAGGGGAGCAGAACAAGCAGAATGACTGAAATGCACTGCAGAAGGGAGCAGCAGGCAAGACAGAAGAGGTCTGCCTTGCTCAGGAGAGATGGGTTAGCTCCCTGGCCAGGGATCGAACTCATGCTGCAGTGGCTGCCGATAGCTTCGTTGTGCTGATACTTAAACCATTGCACCACCAGGGAGGCCCAGATTAAATATTTTAACATATATATTAGGTGCTTATGCACTTAAAGATATAGAAATGCTACTTGAAAGACTAGTAGACATATATCAGAATATTTTGGACTTCACAAAATGCCCCCTGAAGAGGTATAGAACAGAATGTAGGACTCTACAATATGAAAATTAGCAACACCTATGTTCAAGGCAAGATTCTGAATACAATTATTTATGCCTTATCAATGGTCTATTAATGATAATAATCTTTGCATTAGTTTTCATTTTCTACTAAGCAATTTCCCTCACCTATTCAACTATCACAATAAACCTGTCTGTACTATAATTGCCTCCATTTTGTAGATGAGGAAACACTATAGACTCCCAACACTTACAATTTAATTGAATAAGTTTTCCCGGTATATTAGTTTTCTACTGATGTAAAAAAAAACTACCACAAACTTAGTGGCTTGAAACAACAGTTTCTTAGTAGTTTATTAGTTTTATAGGTCAGATGCCTGGCATACTACAGATGGAGTCTTACTTTCTGATCTCGAAATAATGACTGGCTTATAGTCTTAACTAAAAGATCTGCTATAGAATAAATACACTTTACAGGTTATTCAAGTTGTTAGTAGGGATCTTCATGATTGTGGAATTAAGGTCCTTGTTTCCTTTCTGAGCATAAGCTTATGGATATCATCAGCCTGAAGCATTGCTATGTTCATTGACACGTGGCCTCCCCTATTTTTAAAGTCACAAAGGCACACTAAACCTTTCTTTTGCTTTGGTTTTCTTTTTTGACACCAACCAAAGAAACCAAGCTTTTAAAGGATTCACCTGATGAGGTGAGGCCTACAAAGATAACCTTTTTAATTATTTCTGCAAAACAACTTCATATTAGTGATTATATTAGTATTTGATTGAATTACCAGGAGAGAAAAATCTAGAAGGTGGTATCTTTAGCAGTGTGCCTGCCACACATGTCTTGCCAGGTGTAGAACAAAACTTAGGATTCAGGTCTACTGATTAAAAGTGAAAACCATTCTGGTTCAAATTTAACTTGTTAATTTATATTTTAAGTATCCATATTTGAAGACTTTTAGCCAGGATGGGGAATCTTGATGCAGATGCAAAACAAATGTTACCCAAACATTATCTCTGGTAAATTGCCTTTTCAGATATGCTGCCTATCCTTTATTTTTTAAATGTTATTATTTTTTTAAAGATTTATTTATATTTAGTTATGCAATTAAGAACTGGGATGTAGGCCAGAGGTGCAAGAAGGTGGGTGAGAGGATTCACCAGAGACAGAGTAGGGAACAGAATAGGCAGATCTACTGAAATACACTGCTGAGGAGAGCAGCGGGCAAGACAGGCGAGGTCTCCTGTGCCATGTGGGTCAGCTCCCTGACCAGGGATTGAACCCATGCTGCAGTGGCTGACTGTAACTTGATAGCTTGATAGCTCTGAGACTTCAACCCCTGCGCCATAAGGGAGGCCCTGCTGCCTGTTCTTTAAATTGACTTACTTGTCTTTCTGATTATTAAATTGAATGATTTTTTTGAATAGCATGGATATAAATCTCTTTTTGGATGTGTGATATTTAAATTAATCCCCTCCCTTTCAGTAAGATATCCTTTATTTATTTTTAAGTAGGCTGTGTAAAAGCTTTTTAGTTTGAGGTAACCCCAGCTGTTCATGGAGTAATCCCAGATGTTTATTTTGCTTTTATTTTCCTTCATTAAAGGGTTGTAAGATGTCTGATGATATTTCTATTATTGATGTCATGAAATGTATGGGCAATATTCTCTTCTATGTATTTTATTGTTACAGGTCTCACTTCTAAGTTTTTAATCTATTTTGAATTTATTTTTATGAATGAAGTTAAAAAATGAGTGATCTAACTTCATTCTTTTATATGTGAATATCCAGTTTTCCCAGCACTATTTATAAAAGAGACAGGACTTTGTCCACTTTCGTAGATAACTACATCCTCTGAAGAAAATATCTGTGATGTTTAACCATAGATTTTCTTGAATATATTTATGTGGTGAAACGTCTCATACAAACTCATATTCACACATACTGCTAATGGAGGATAGCAATTCATCATTGTAACCTGACTACCTTTTCATATCTTAAAATTACCTTAATGTCTTTACTTGTTATTTGGGGTTGTATATCTGTTTAAAAAAACTGGTGCCATAATCATTAATGTTCTCCTTAAGGAAACAAATTGCTTATCTAGTTCAAATTGTTATCCATTACTTACATGTGGCAGAATTTACACGTGGCAGATGCCTAGAAAGACTACATTTAATCATGTTGTTGAATTATAATTTTAATGTGGGCCTTTAAAAATATTTTTAATGGCCTTTCAGTATTCCTATGCTGATGCAAAGAAAAATAAAGCTTACTTGTTTGAAATCTCTATCTATGAGCAATAACCTGAGAAAAAATTTGACATCTTCATGTAGTCAAAATTATTAATTATATATTTTGAGTAAGTTCTTTAAAGTAATATATCCAAAGTGTAGGCTTGTTGAGAGATGGAAATCAAGGCAGCCATGGAAACTAGATACACTTTCTCTAATTCAATACCTATGATCTTGATTTATATTGCATTGACTAAATTTGAGTCAAATCAAATTGAATTGTCATAGTCATGTATCCCTAAATTCCCATCTTGGTCAAGATCTTTGTTGGTTCTGTAGTGACTAAAATTACTTAGGCAGAAACAGAAATGAACCGGTGGTTAGGGGTAAATATAGACCTATTGTTAATCCCATCCTAGTTATCTGTGTGCTAAAATCTATCTAACCCATACTTGTCTATGAAAAATAATTCAACACAATTCTTACTCCCTGCAAGTATCAGGTAAGTAGAAAGTACTTGCGATTTTCTTGCATGTCTTCAAGAACACATTTGACTTGTAATGGACCTCTTCCTTTGATCATCTACCACTCTCAAACTAAAGTTGCCAATCTAGATTTGACACTGAGGGTGCCAAATTAGAAGATTTCTACATGTCCAAATGGAGATACAGCTGGAGCTGCCAAAAATCATACTCACTTGTGACCTAAATATCCAAGAAGGAAGGAATAGACCAATACCAATAAAAATTGTGTCATCTCCTCTCCATGATTCAGTAATGAAAGCCTGCCAACCAGTAGTCTGTCAGCTGCATTCTGTTTAATCATTGGAAATTGTGGGCACTTTATCTGTGAAGCCTAAATGGAAAAAGTTGCCACTGGAATTGCATCTTCTCCCTACCAATAAATCAATGTAGACGAAGTAGAGAGAAAGAGGTCCACCTGACAGCTTTCCATCAGAACGCCAATCATAAATAAGCACTCACAGAGAACCTATCACAGAAGACTATCTTTTCAGGGTTTATGAGTTAAATAATGAAAAGAGATACTTTATTTTTAAAAGGTTGCAATTTCCAGATATCTCAGAGCTCAGTTTCATGAAAGCAAAAACAACCATCCATTGAGAAAGTTCACCCTATTTTTAGAGGTAAAGCAGTCTATATGTTCTTGATTTTTGACACCTCAGATGGGTAAGAGACTGATAGATTTTAGAAATTTAACTAGACAGACCTTGATCTATTTCATTGGTAGTATTTCTCAAGACTGTCCCATAATGTAAGGCAAAATCATTATTTTCTCATTTTTGAAAGAAAGCATCATCATATAAAATATGATTTTCAACTTGATGGCAGCATGCCCCAGTGACTTAGGTAATAGTGAATTTTTGCGTAAGTTCCCTTCACAAACCTAGGAATAGAATTCTGCTTTTGACAGTAAGAGAAGGCAAGTTTCCTTCCTAAATCATTAGATTAGAAATATACTTGTTCAAAACATATGCTGTATTCTGTTTTTTGAATTTAGCATATAGAGTTTAAAAGAGTTGGGTAAAAGAACAAATGAGTCCATATTTCAAAGAAATACAAGCTATATGTAATTAAAATCCAAATTTCATGAAATAAGTATTAATTTTATAGCTATATGAAGATGAGATATAAAATCACTAATTTTATAATACTGTGACCAAAAAATGTTTTTTTTTTCCTACTCTTCCTCTACGCTTGTAGAATTTCAAGTATCTTGGCTTTATATTCTATTAATAAAATATAATATAGTCCACTTATTGTTTTGAAACAATAAAGGTGGTACAGATATGAATACGATATAGTAAAATGACTAACATTGCAAATGCATACCCTGGGAGTTAGATTTTATACTCAAAAGACTCAATTTATGTCATGTGATAATTAGGGTTGATAGGAACATTGTTTCACTTTTCAATAATCTGTTCTAGAAGCATAAGCATATAGTTCCTTAAAAATAAAAAAAGAAAAAGAAAAAAAAACCTCATAAAGTTCAACCTGTACCTAATATGGGAATATTCCTCGTCAGCCCTGACGATGATAATTGTCTCTATCCTTGAACATTTCCAATGAAATGTTATCCATTCTATAAAAAGGTCACTATTTTACTGCTTAATCATTTAATTTTGGTTAATAAATAAATTTTATCTTTAATTAATGGGAATAGAAATTAAACTAAGTAGAATTTTGTGTGTGCTTTCAGTGTGTGACTCAGGAGCTCTGGGATCTATGTTTCCATTTACTACACATCTTTCTTGCTGAAAAAAAATAACACAAAGAACTTAATAATTATCTTATGTATGAGATAACAATACAAATAAACATGTACTACTAGTTCATTTAGTCTGAAAAGCAATCTTCATCCCAATAGCAGGTTCTGTGTACTTTGTGTAACAAATAGGTTCTGGAAAGAATTAGATGTCACTCTCAAATGGATAATTAAGGTTTGTTTAATAAAACAAATGTTACAAAGTGTAGGCAGAATTATAGATCACAAACAAAATTGATCAAGAATTCTAGGACTTGCAGAGTTCTTAGGTCTGATGTGGCAAGAGGACTGTGGTTTTTGTTATGCAGTGAGCATGATTAGGTAATTTTAGATGTAGGAGAGGGTTGTTTGGTAGAATTGTGGCCTTTGGAAGAGACAGAGTGACCCAATTGGAGAGAGGTAAGAAATTAAATGTCTTACTCATACTACTTTCACGACTTCTAATCTTTTGTTGATAACTCTCATTTAAATGAATCAAAAAGTCAAAAACAGGTGCTTTGACACCTCTTTTGATCACCATAGTGATCAGCATCCCTGAACACAGAGCGAGATAGAGAAATGTAGAGTGCTGACAAGAAGTGCACATGAGGGGCCTCCCTGGTGGTCTAAGTGGTAAGCCTCAGTGCATTTACCCCTGTGGCCTGAGTTCAATCCCCGAGCAGGGAGCTAACACACACCTCTCCTGTCTCACCCACTGCTCCCCTCAGCAGTGTATTTCAGTCAATCTGCCTGACCTGCTCCCTACTCTTATCTGGCAAATCCTCTCACCTCCTGTACCTCTGGCCTACACCCAGTTTTTGTATGCATAAATAAATAAAAAATAAATCTTAAAAAATAAAGAAATGCACATGAACTTTTTGCACATTATATGCCAGAAACTCTGCAAAATTGCTATAATAGCCTCACAGACCACTGAAAATGATGAATGCAATGTATCAATAAACGATATATCAGATTAAAAAATCTGATAAGGGGTGAATGTCCAAGACCTACAAAGAACTCATACAACTTAACAACTAATCATTAACAGAAGACCAAAATAGACATTTCTCCAAAGAAGATAAACAGATGTCTAGAGGCACATGAAAAATTGCTCATCCTCACTTATCAGGCAAATGCAAATCAAAACCACCAGGAAACACCATCTCACATACATGAGAATGGCTCATATCAAAAGATCCAGAAACAAGTGTTGATGAGGATGTAGAGAAAAAAGGAACCTCTTATATTTTTGGTGGAAATGCAAACTGGTCCAGCCCCCAAGGAAAACAGTATGAAGATTTCTCAAAATATTAAAATGAGATCTACCATATGATCCAGCAATTCTACTCCTAGGTAAAATCTGGAAGAATGCAAAAACACTAATTTGAAGGGCTATATACACTTCTATGTTCAATGCAGTATTATCTACAACAGCCAAGAAATTGAAGCAATCTAAGTGCCCAGATTAGAGGAGTGGGTTAAGATGTGGTGTATACATACACAATGGAAAACTACTCAGTTCTAAAAATAGATAAACTCTTGCCATTTGTGTCAAAATGCATGAAACTGGAGGGGATGATGCTAAGTGAAGTATGTCAGAAAGAGGAAGAAAAATACTGGTTGGTTTCACTCATAGGTGAAATATAGAGAAACAAACTAAAAAAAAAAAAGTGTCAGACAACACCAAACTAAAAACAAACCCTAGAAATCTTACTGTAGTATTGAGGCTACTGGAGGAGGAAGGAGGAGGGAAGAGCAAAGCAGGTAGGAGGCACAATGGTTTATGGTGGGGGACTATGATCACCTTGGTGGTTGTGGTGAGGTAGAATATACCTGAAAAGGTGGAATAAACCTATATTTCTGAATAATATACAGTGTTACAAACTGTCTTATCTTGATTTTTAAAAAAAGTTTTAAAAATGTTTTACACTTTTTAAACTAACTTGACTTTTGTAATATTCTTTCAACACTCCTGTGTTTACGCTCACTACCACACAAAACAAATATGTGTATATGTATGTGTGTGTAACTATTCTTAGCAATGAATACCATTTCATCCCTACTTGTCTTTTATGATAACTTATGCCACTCTTCTAAAATCCTAGACAAATCATTCTGTGGCCTTCAGGATACAAATTCAATAGTGAGTTTTCCCATCTTCAGTTATCATATTGCTGCTACTCCTTTCCTTAATCTTCTTATTCTACCCTCCTTCTGACTAGAATTCTAGTTTAAATTCCACAACCTCAATTGTTAAGTTTTAAACAATAGCTCCCTGTAATTGGGCTAGCTAGCTCGTAACTCAGTTTTGCTGAACTGGTTTCTTTTTTATCTGTCCCAGTATTTCAGAAACTAGGCTTAAATAGTGTTTTCCATCTCCTATGAGGCATGTTTCCTGAAGGGCATGAGAATTCATGTTCTTGAAAATCACAGGGCTCATGTGGCTATTGCCTTAATATCTTAGTTCAAGGCCCGACACAATTTCTGTCCTATTATAAAAATGACATATATCTGCTGAAAATCACTGAAATCCTGCCAAACACTGCATTATCAGCTGTCTAGCTCCCCGCATTTCCCTCAAACACTTGCTACACAGACAGTACTAATTATAGAGCCATTCTCATTCTGTTCTGTACTGAGGATATTTTACTCAACCTGTACATTGGCCATTAAAGTTTTACCTGACTTGGTCTTTTCAATGAGGCCACCCTCAAATTTTAACCTACATTCCGATGTGCTTGTCCATGAAACCATTCACAGGATGACATTGCCAAGCATGAACTCTTCTTTTTTTTCAAGTCTCCAATTTCATCCAATTCTTCCACTCATTGGCTTGGTCTTTCCCAGCTTGAAACTATACTACTACCTGTGATAACCTGGTTATTTCAAATCCCATTGAAATGTGTCGAGTGCTTTAATTAAATATCTACTAGCTAAAATATTTTGAATATATGTCTAAGGCATAAAAAAGATCAATGAAATAAACACCACCAATACTTTTGGAGTTCTCTTTATGCCTTTCTATGATTCTATTCCTCTGCTCCCACACTTCCTGTATTTTGTGATTATCATGTTCTTGTTTTCTTCATATATATATATATATATATATATATATATATATATATAAACACTCATATAACACTTATATATATAAACACTCATATAGTATATATTTTGAACATTTCATAATATTATCTTCATTAAGTTTATCTATTTTGAGGTGTATGTCTGTGTGTCTGTGTATGTGTATTGCAAATGTTCATTGATACATAATTATCTGAACTTTGATTCTGCTCTTCAGTGAATTCAATTTGTAGTCTGTTGCTCTTCTAGTTCTCATTCCTGTTATAGATAAAAGGATTGCTTAGGATAAGACCAAGGTCAGGACTTACACACAATTCCATTTTATATGAATAAAGAGAATAAAAATATAAATGAAGCTTAATATAGTCACTGGATAAGTTGATTAGATGCAAGTCCAATCATAGACAATGACATGTTCTGAAATCACATTTCCCTATCTAAATAAAGATGCCTGATAGGAATAAGAGGACCAACAACTTCTGATTCAAATTACCTGGGTTCTTATTCTAAATTTTAAATTTTTCCTTATCTCTCTAGTTTTTTCCTCTTTAAAATGAGACTAAAATGGTTTTTATTTCAAAAAATTTTGCATGAGTCTTGAATCAAATAATCTATAGAAAATACCATCAGAGATAATGCTGTTGTGAAAATAAATATATTTCTTACTTTTATACCCTTAAAGAGGTCCTAGCAATGTGTTTCAATGGTAAAACCAATGACTTTTCCCATTTAGTCATATCATTTATTATGCTTTCCCATCATTCGAGGGGAAATTACTATTGAGGATGCTTAACTAGAAGGGAGTTGAGTTATAAATGTGTCTGGATTCCATGAGATGCACTCATGTGGTCTGCAATCATTTTCTGATCTTTAGCTATTGTTAGTCACAGAAATCACAGTACATATGTTAGTCACATACATGTAGAATCGGCTTTCAGGAAAAATCTTCCTACAACTCACTCTGTAAATCATCCCAAGCATTTTGACCTAACAAATCAGGGACAGAGGTTGAGTTTCAACATGGCAAATATCCCCTGGCAATTTCAAGAGAAGCATGTAAGAGTCAACCAAAAATGAGCACTGAAATATACAAAGCCAGAAGCAAACCAGCAAATGATTTTCCCAGTTACCAAGTGTGTACGAGAGCTAAATTTTCTTAGATGTCAACTCAAAACAGATTTTTTTTCTGATAAGAAAAATACATTTGATAAAGCAGGATAGTAGTTATAAATGGGCTTATACAATAAAATAATGTCTTCATACATTATAAAAAAATCAGTAGAAATTATTTCAGAAATCATGTGCAATAACTTTTAAAGTTCATTCTGAAATAAGTAGTTTATGTGGAAAATATGTATTGATTAGAAGTAATATAGTCTTGAATTATTTGATAATTTATTTAACTAAGATTTTTTTTTACATTAGAAAAGAATTAAATTTTTACTGATTTGTCACAAAATACTGACATTGACAAAGACAGCATATTCATAATAAACCAGTGAGATGAGTAGGCATGAGTGACATTATTTAATTTGTATTGACAATTCAGTGTACTGAAGATGAGTCAATGCAAAAGAATACCTGTAGTACTCTGAAGTCTTATAATAATACATGAGGGAAACTTGATAAAAGTTTTTCCAAATTTGGAACAAGGTAAAATTTCAATGGCATTACCATTAAAAAATTATCAGGCAGAAGGAATAATTTCTAAATTATAAGTTAAAAAACCCAACTAACCTAGTAGGCTGAAATATCTTTCTATTTTAATAATAAATGACAAAATCATTGTCATATGAAGAGATAATCAAACAACATGTAACCAAAATATAAAATTTTAGAGATATTTTGAATCTTTTTTTTTTTTATTTATACATAAAGCTGGGGTACAGGCCAGAGGCGTGGGGCAGCGAGAGGGTTCACCAGAGACAGAGTGGGGAGCAGAACAGGCAGATCAGAGATACACTGCTGAGGGGAGCAGCGGGCGAGGCAGGAGAGGTCTGCCGCACCATGTGGGAATCTCCCCGGCCGGACATTGAACTCGCATCGCCGCTGCCGACAGCTCTACAGCGCAGCGCTCAACCGCTGTGTCACCAGGGAGGCCCTTTAGAGATATTTTGATATAAGATTTCATTATTTTCTGAATTTGTCAATGTTTGTGCATTGGTTTGACCCTTGAAATAATGTATCTCCATGTTTATGCTACATTATTTAGAATAGTCAAGAGCTAGAAACAGCTTAAGTGCGCATTAACATATTATTGGGAAAAGAATATGTGGTGTATATATAAACAAGTGATTAATGCCCAACTTTGAAAAGAAGAAAGATGAAATACTATCATTTGCAACAATGTGGATGGACTTAGAGGATATTATGCTTAGTGAAATGTCAAATGGAGAAAGACAAACTTGGTGATTTTACTCATATGTAGTATGTAAGTGAAACCAAAGGAATGGATTAAATAAAACAAAAATAAACCTTTAATTTACTCAGATAGCAGTGCCGGAACACAGGAAAAATATCCCCTACCCCTCTGCACTCTTCTGGGACTGGGTAGTTAAAATAGCATCAGATGGGTTAACAAAGGATAAGTCAATTTAATGACATGCATGAAGAATTGACATGGTTGTAAATTCTAAAGAATAATGTTTATATTTATTCTTTGTTTAGAGACTTGGGACATCAAGGAAAGAGAGGGAGACTTCACATGACTAATAAAGACCCTGGTTGACTTTACCTTTAGTCTGGACATGTTCAGTGATAAACCTACACTTGGATGATACATCCAAAATTATAGTCTCTTAGGTCATAAAAAAGGGTATCAATGATTGCTTTACCAATTAGGAAAAGAGAAAACAATTGAGGAAAGGCCAAAACTTCTCTTAGTCTCTAAGTCTTCATTATACTTAATTTAAAATAATTTGTATTCTTTAAGGGTGTTAGACTTCCTCAGTCCCACAGGGTCTTGACTGATCTTCAGTTCTTCATTTTAAGGTGACAAGAAGCCTACACTACACATATTACTCTTTGGGGAGAACAACTTCAGAGTGGTTACTGAAAGGGAAGGGATAAAAGAAATGAGTATATTGGTGAAAGAGATCAATTACATGGCGAAAAATAGAATAGCACTTTCAGTGGTAAATGTAATGTACTATATATATTTATATTGGTATACAAATACATAGATGATGATACTTTGCTTAATGTACATAGAGATAACAGTGGAAAAATAATGTACACTTTTATAAGTACCATTTTTAATTTCATGTAATCTTTACTTATGTTCATTATTCAGAAACATTTTCAGTTTGCCTTTATACAGGCATAGACTGAGTAATGAAAGCAAAGGCAGAGCTCATTTTTAATCTAGTCAGTGAAAAGTAGAAAGGCCTAAAAAAAAATCAGCAATGACTCCTTAAATTAAACTAATCATGGCTTTGCCCAGAATAAAAGCATACTCTATTAAAACATGTATGTATACATATAGGTATGCATACACATATAAAATTAAGAGAATTTTGAAGATATTTTAAACAGGAATCCCAATATTTGAAAACCTGAATTTTAAAGAAAAGAATATACTTTCCAAATAAGAACACATTCGTGGAGATACAGTATGACAATTTATGAGTGAAATCTAACATGTTTGCACAATATCAAGATATTCTACAAGCTTCTGAGTTATGAGTGGAGATAAAGTTTATATTAGGACTCTATCACCTGGAATTCTTCTACTCAATGTTACATTAAAAAAAAATGTTTGCCCCACTGTGTTGAACATATTGTCTTGAAAAGAACTGGTATCAATTTTTGAAGCTTCAAGAATGAAGCATAAAATAAAAATACAGCTTGTCAGAAAAACATAGTGTAGCTGTTTGTGATATGGCAATAGAAGAAGAGTTTCATGTTATTAGAGTAGATGACAGTTCAATCTATTGAAAGCAGTGACATTTGAAAAGTATTAGATCTACGTATTATCTATTTTACATAAAATAGATTTTATGTGAATATACACACAGCATGTGTATACATGTAATTTAAAATTTCAAGAGTTCACACTCTTGCCATAATTCAGAATGGAGATTATGAAAAGCAGTTTTGTGGTGGCCTTAAATATATTTTAAAATGGCCATATGACAGTTATGTCTTGTTTGATACATCACAAAGAACAGTCAATTGACACAGCATGAAACAAAGCGTTATTGCTGGGTCTACCACAATACACTATCATTTGTTCAAAGTCCTTCAAGCAAGTAGTGATTTAGAAGAAAGAATTACAAACTCCAGAGTCAAAAAGCTAGACTTTGAGCCCTGACCTTTCCCTTTAAGGTTGTATGAAGTCTGTGTGATTTTAAATAAGTGGACTGACTTCTCTGTGCTGCTTTCTTCTGCTATAAAACTGTGAACATTCGTCTTTCAAGTTTGTGAGGATTAAAGCAAATATGAAAAGACATATTACTGGCTACACACTCTCACCTTCGGTGAAATTTCAGGTTCAATGTCCCTTTATTCCTTCCACACAAACTCATGGGAGAAAATGATTAGTAATCAAACTGTAAAAGCCATCTTAGAGAAGCACAGTTTATGTACATGTTAAAGAGCAGATATGTTTTCCATAGAAAGAAGAGTCAAATCTCTTTATAAATATTAAGAACCTAATGTAAGACACTAACAAACTGAATATATATATATATATATATATATATATATATATATATATATATATATATATATATATAAACTTAGATAATGAATTTAGGAATTAAAAAGCCAGCTACAGACTCTCTATTTTTCTAGAATTCATTCACTATACATATATCTAAAATAAGTATATCTTTAGCAGCATTAGATATTTTGCAGTTAATTTGGAAGTTTTTCCCATCTTAAAATGGATTAAGGAAAAATAATAAAAATAGAAAAACAAGCAAACTATATTGTGATATACTTGAGGAAGAGCTATTCCTTCAACTCAGATAAAATGAAAGAAATACTACACACCAAACATCTCAGTGTTTCCCAAAAGAATAAATATAATCAAATGCATTGTTGGGATAAGTAAACAAAGACAGGTTAGAAAAAGATGTCTTTCTTAGTCACTGTAAATAAAATGTAGATATATTGAAATCTTTGGAATAAACTTTCTAAGTGTTTCTAAAGATGAAAAAGCTGTGTGAAATGTATAAGAAACATTTATTGTTGTCAATGGGACTATGAGAATTTTGAAATAAATTCCTTTGATAGGGATACTATTTATCTGTCTCCTTTCTGCAACAGACTTGCAGGCATATATAGTAAACATTGTACATTCTATGTTTTTGAACATCCCCAAAATTCAGTGAGATATCACTTTTGCTCACTGGGGTTAAGGAGTAGATAAGTGAAAAAAGCAACTCGCATGAACTTTTCTTGGCTTTGTAAATATATTTCCTTCTCTGTTTTGTGAAAGTTTGCATTTAACTGATATTTATTCTTTATATGTTTGGCAGAATTCACAAGTGAAACTAGAATGACCTCTAGTTTTCTTTGTGTGGATCTTTAAATATTCAATTCATTTTCAATAAATTACATGTATAGTGATCTGTCAGTTTTAGTACCATTTTTCAACATATCTCTCAAGTAAAATTGTCAAAAAGTTTTTCATATCATTTCTTCACAATTTCTATATTCACAGGACTTACAGTCTCCTTCCAATTATTGGTAGTTGACATTTTTTCTCTTTTTTTTTTAAAGATTTATTTTTTATTTATACATACAAGCTGGGGTACAGGCCAGAGGCGTGGGGCGGCGAGAGGGTTCGCCAGAGACAGAGCGGGTAGCATAACAGGCAGATCAGAAATACACTGCTGAGGGGAGCAGCGGGCGAGATAGGAGAGGTCTGCCGCGCCATGTGGGATTCTCCCTGGCTGGGCGTCGAACTCGCGTCACCGCTGCCCACAGCTCCACAGCTCAGCGCTTAGCCGCTGTGCCACCAGGGAGGCCCTCTCTTTTTGTTTTGATTGATCTTGTTGATGATAAAGTCTGACAACATTATTAATCTTTTTACATAAACAACTTTGGACATTGTTCTCTTTTATTGTTTTCTTTTTCATTAATTTCTAATCATAACCTTACAATATCTTCTTTTTCTATTTTATTTTCCTATCTTAGCTTCTTAAAATGGAATTATAGGTCATCAATTTTCAACCTTTTAAATTTTTGATTAATGGATTTAAATTTATAAATTTCCCTTTACACACCGCTTTAACCACATTAGCAAATTTTGATACACTGTTACCAATTTTAGAAATATTTTCTAATTTCCCTTGTAAGTTTTTCTTTGACCGTGAGTTATTTTGAAGTATATTGTTTAATTTCCAAAAATTGGGAAATTTTTAGGTATCACATTTCCTTGATTTCTAATTAATTCCATTATCTTCAAAACACATTCCATAAATTTTTTTGAAACATATTGAGACTTAGTTTTACATACTGAGAATATATATAATCTACCTTATGTTGTTTCTGATCCATATTCGTGTACTGAAGCTCCACTCTTCAGTACATTGTCATGCAAATCTCATGCTATCTGAGTATCCCCTACACACTCTTTCTATATGAGAGCACTTAAGTCCCTGTACTGTGCAGGTAAGTGCCCCTTGTACATCTTCCCCTTCCCTCCTCCAAGCCAGGTAAGCTATTATGCTCACCCCTCTCTGTTTTCTTTCTTTCACAATCCTACTCTGCGTGTTATCTAATGCTTTAAGTTTATTGCTCATATATTTTGTCTAATTTTGTTCTTGTTACTGTTAAGCAATGGAGGCCAAGTCCAATACCTGATTTTCCTTTCATGGTCATGGAAATCAGACTTCAGTAGGGAAATATATGATTAAATTCAAAACTCTCATGTTATATATGAAGGAATTAGAAGACGATAAGAAACATGAATAGGAAGGTTTGTTTATGTAAGTTGAGAAGCAGCAGTGATAGTAAGAGGAATATGACTTTAATAGAAAATTAGCCAAGGAAGATTAATGTGAAAATGACATTAGAGAAAATTTAAGAAAGTGAACCATGCAGATATTGGTCAAAAGGACCTTCTAGGCAAAGGTGCTTATTCAAAGGACATATGTCTGAGTATACACGGCATGTTGATAGAAAAACTAGATGGACAGCGATTGTAGGTAAATGAGTTTGGATGAGGAAAGTGCTAGGAGATGAGCTTAGAGATCTAAATGAGGACTAGATTGGGTAGAATTTTACATATTATTTAAAAGCCTGTTTATTTTTTTTTTTCTCGAGTAAAATAGGATGCCAACAGAGGGCCTTGGACAGAGTTTATTCTTCCAGACTTTGATGAGCCACAAAGAGTCCTTGTGAACCTGATTTAGGATGCTGAAACAGATACTGGCCCTATGAAATGTTGTACGGTTGCTAAGATTCTGTATTTGAAGAAATTTTAACTGACTTTTACATACCTCTAAATGGTCTTGACTTAGCATACCTCAGTAATCTTTGAAGACCTTGGGTCTGCCTCTAGATGTCTCTGGTTTTCATTTAAGCAATTCTCAGTGTAATCATGGGCCAGTAGCCAATGCTAAATTATTCTGGTTAGCTATTGTTATAGTAAAAATGACTTCTAAAGGTTTCCCAGATAAGGAATACTTTCTCTTTTCACTTAGTTTTCAATTTATGACAGTGACTGTGCAGTGGTCTTGGGTCATGAGTTTATAGCACAACACCCAAGGAAAGCATATTAGTTTGACTGGTTGGTTGTAAAAGAAATCCCTATTCTATCCAAGTGGCTTAAACAATAATGGAGAATCATTGGCTCATATATCTCGAAGGTCTACTGGTTCAATAATGTCATCAAAGATTCAGTTTTTTCAGACTTTCTTTTCAGCTATAAACAGACCTAGCTTGGTTCTAAAGTTGGCTGCCCTGTGAGTGCGGCTGCCAGGAGTTGGACTACACATTGTATTCTTATCCAACAGGATAGAGTTTCATCTTAAGGTCATCAATAAATCTCTGACATTCTTACTTATTCTGATTGTCTCAAACCAATATTTATGAAATATTGTGTAAAGGGAAATAGGACAATTTTGATTGACTTAAACAATTGGAAGTCTAGCCATTGTGTTAAAAATGAGGGCAGTAACACCCTAAACAAAGCTGTTACAGCAAGGGGAAGAGTGTAATGGATGGAAGGAAGCAAATGTACACACAAGGAAAGATCTCACCAGTGCTAGGACTTCTCCACCCAGTCTATTCATAGCTAAAAATTCAAGAAATTATAGCTTTCATCCTCACAAATAGAGGTAAAAATGGAGATCACCAGCATTTGTATCCTCCTTGGAATAAACAGACTTCAAAACTGTTACAGTGGTAATAGCTTTGATGGCATAAAATTTGGCTAGATAAGGGTAAGGCAGAGTTAGGGTACTCAGTGACTTAAAGTTTTAATTATGATCAGAGAGGGAAAAAAATGTTCCATTTGTAAAGTTTGAAGCACTTTAGGCTAAGAAGTCAAACTCCATTAATCACTAAGTATATTTTTATGAAGACCTCTGATTTTAGTAACACCAAATATTTGCCCAGTTATGAGAGTACAATCGTTAAATTGTAGCTTGGAAAGTTTTCTCTAGAATTAAAAGCAAGTATCTTGCCAATGCATAATGGTTGGTCAAGAAAATCAATTAAGAGCAAGTTTAGAGAATAGATTAAGAACATTTTGCAATTGTAAAAAGAAATAATAGTAGGGGCCTCCCTGGTGGCGCAGCGGTTGGGTGCTGCGCTGTGGAGCTGTCGGCAGCTGAGACGCGAGTTCGACGCCCAGCCGGGGAGAATCCCACATGGCGCGGCAGACCTCTCCCGCCTTGCCCGCTGCTCCCCTCGGCAGTGTATTTCTGATCTGCCTGTTCTGCTACCCGCTCTGTCTCTGGTGAACCCTCTCGCCGCCCCACGCCTCTGGCCTGTACCCCAGCTTGTATGTATAAATAAAAAATAAAATAAAAAAAAGAAATAGTAGTAAAATATCTCATTTAATTGGGTACTTGCTATGCAACAGTAAAGAAAGTCACATGCATTCACATATTTGATCTTCTTTACAATCCTCTGAAGTCAAGGAGACACAGAGAAATTAAAAATATTACCTGGGCCTCCCTGTGGCGCAACAGGTTAAATGCAGTGCTGTGGAGCTGTCCGCAGCTGCAGCGTGAGTTCAATGCCCCGCCAGGGAGATTCCCACATGGTGCAGCAGACCTCTCCTGCCTCGCCTGCTGCTCCCCTCAGCAGTGTATTTCGATCAATCTGCCTGTTCTGATCCCCACTCTGTCTCTGGTGAACCCTCTCACCTCCCTGCACCTCTGGCCTGCACCCCAGCTTGTATGCAAAAATAAATAAATCTTAAAAAAAAAAATTACCAAAGGTCATCCAGCAAATAGGGAACAGAGCTGAGAGGTGTGCTCAAGCATTATGACTTCAGCTCATGTACACTTAAGTATTTCTCTGCTAGAAAGCCATATAAGATCTTGCTCATTAGTTGCTGCAAAAGGGATACCTACACTAGCAAGATCTGTGTGAAAATATGGTTGGTATTCATCATCTTTTTTGATTCTCCCTGTACATTTGAAGGCTTTGATCTTACTGATTTAGTACAAGATATTGTGGACTAAAGTAAGTGTAGTGTGTGTTAGTCTACCCAGATGATGTACACTGGGCTTCTGGAACATAAACTTACAAATATCATTCATTTCACAGGAATGCAGACACCAAGGTTGAAATAAACCATAATACAGTTACATATGACCTTTGGGGTCCTCTTCTTGCCCTTCTAGTTTCAAAAAAAATCTTGAGAAGTGGAGTAGCTATTCTAAGACTATTACTTGAGTTTACCAATACTGACACCAAAAGAATGAAAAAAAAAATCTGAGGCAAAACAGGAGTGTGAATTGCAGAAAGAACCATGGAAAAGAGAGCAGGTTAAACACTGATGTGCATGGGCATTCTGGAAGAATTGAAGGTGATAATGATAATCTCTGATAACTTTATTTGCTCATGTATATCATAAAGCACAGTCTAAATAGATAAGGGAAGAGACCCTCATATATCCAAATTAATAACTCTTTATCCTTTGTAATCCTCTCCAAATCTGTAATAAAGTATTCCATTTTTTTACTGTAATATTTTTCATTTCTACCCACTAATAGTCCAATTCTTCAGTCATATTATATTGTTGTTTATTCCTACTATCAAAAACTAGTGGGTATTTAGAACATGTTGTTATATGCTTACACTCAGGTCTTGCAGAGATGACAAAAACATAATTCTGACCCTCTTTAAGCTAACAATCTTTTGAAGGAAAGAGATGTAAATTAAGAGACAACAGTCATATGAGTGTCACAAAAGCAACACAAAACCAATTCCTAGTTTACTGGAGACTGGAAACATTTATGAATAAATATTTTAAATTAACATGAGATTAGATTAAAAAGAGCATCTGCTCAGAAATCAGGTATCCAGGAAAAAGATTGGCAAGAAAGGAACTCAGCAAAGAGGGCAGCAGCATTAGTAACTACTGACTGAAGACATAAACAACTAGAGGGCCTGAACTAGCGTTCTTATCTTCACCACAAAAAGGAAACAATAACAATAAAAACAAATGGCAGGGTCATCAACTCAACTTTGAAAATCACCAATAAAAAGCAAAATATCACACAGATTAGGAAAGAAACTTTGCTTTGGGAATGAATCAGATCCTTGTGATCACTGAAGCCTGTAATATCGCTCTAGAATATTTCAGCTACTTATTATTCCATCTATCAGATTTAGAAAAATGACAGGCTAAATGCTTAACCTGTCTAAATTATTTCAGAAATTAATTCCAAATGTTAAACCAAAGATGGCTGCAATATATAAGGAAGCATACAAGCTTGCTAAACCATTGGATTGTTGACTCTTGATTTACAACACTTATTGGTGACAATAAAACTGGCACTGGTGCTACAGTGTTATAATCAATGTCTAATTGACTTACTAATTAAAGAAAACATTCTATAATATATTATATTTCTATATATCAAGGACCTACTAAATTGTGTGAATCAATTTTGCAAAAGGGTAGTAGTCAGACAAAGCATTTAGTACAGGTTAAAAAGTTCAACAACTGTTTTAAAAACATAGAGCACATTAGATGTAGACTCTAGCTGACAGCAAGCTACCAAATTCCTAGATTTCTAATTTCTAAATTAAGCACATATTTATATCCAGCCGACATGGCACAGCTATTTTCTCAGTATTCTAGCCAGTAAAATATGGAAGAATATGGATACACTGCCAATAAAGTTAATTAAAGATACTAAGCTTTACTCTAATTTGAACAGGTAAAAGTCAATGCTTTTCAGTTATTAAAAAATTACATTTAGAAATACAAACATACACTCACACATCAATGTACAAATATATACTCACACCTTATTATTTTTTTGGGGGGAAGCAGACTGTCTTCCATTTCAAGTCTGATACACTCGGGAAATTATTTTGTAATCATAAATTATATGGCTTTCTCAACTTAGTAAAAAAAAACAAACATGTTTTAAATTGTTCTATTCCAAACAGATGGGAATTTATCTTATTTTAATATCTCAATTTCTTACTCAGATTACAGCATACACACACACACACACACACACACACACACACACACACACACACACACCTGTGATCTTGGCCTATCATAGAATAAAAAGAATCCAGCCCCAATTTGGACACTAGCAGTTAATTCAGCAAGTAAATGGTTGCTGAGAGTCTTTGCCTTCAGGAAATTGCCTCTCATTTATACATCACTTATTACAAAGCCTCTTCCACATGGGAGTGACATGATACCACATATTGTCTACCATGCTTTGATTTGAGATAGTCACAATTACTACTGATGAAATGAAATTTGAAAGTAAGAAATGTTATATTAGAGACTGTAATAGCTAAACCACATTAATGGCTGTGTTCTAGAGAGAAAGATCACAAACTTCTTCAATGGACCCTGAAAGACATTTTGTGGCTTGTTTTTCCAACTCTTCTTGGAGAATGGTAGGATGTTTACACAAGTACCATTCTAATAAATTGTTTTTCTCCACCAAACCTAGTTAAATAGTAAAATTGGGCTTCTGTTTTGACCCAATATTTGGTCCTGTAAACATATAACCTATTGTTGCTTAATTTCTACTTGCTATCTAACAAAAATAAGTTTTTTTTTAAAAAGTCTTTCTTTACATGTTGTAATGCCCCATTTCTGCTCAAACCTTTAGCAAAGTTTATTTTCTAGACTAATCATAACTTTTTTCCCTGAAATTAATTACTCACCTTCAAGCTTCCCTTTCTTTTATTTACTCTACAAGGTCCATTTTAGCTGAATGTTGCTTATCTGTTAACATCAATAGAATACATGCATCTAGAGTGTTCCAAAAGAATTTTATAAGCCTGCATCCAAGTCTCATATGTGCAGGACACATAGAAAATTGTCAAAGGAGTCTATGTCATGTACTCTTAGCAAACTTACCTTTCTTTAATTGATTTCAAAAGAGGGACAGGCTTTCATAATCACTAAAATGTAAAACAGGAAAAAACAAATTTAGCTTCTGAACATGCATCAGGATAACAGCCTATGAAGAATAACACTACTGTAATGGCTCCTGTGAATGGCTCCTTGAATCCCCCTTATAAAGAAAGCATACTTTCAGCTGTTAGGAATGCTACTGGAAGATTATTTTCAGCTCTAAGTGATATGGGGCAGAAAGGGGCACTAAAACTGGCCAAGGACACTGTCCAAATAGTGTACTGGTCACTGTCTGAGTTATTTACCCACACGCACAATTGCAAGACTACTCAGGTTCAGAGAAAAACAATAATGGGATTTATTTAACAAACCAGGAAAAACAAAGAGTTACTGACGCCAAAATTGGCCCTTTACCTCACCCAAAGCAGTGTCCAGTGTTTTAATGTCTAAACACAAACGTTCCCAAGATGGTGTCTTCTGCCCCTGCAGACCTGGAGCACCTGTCAGCCAGACTACCGACCAGGATCCAACTCAAGAAGACAGCAGAAGACACAACAGGAGATGTTCACCGGAGCTGTAGAGATGAGTCAGCACAGCACCAGACAAGCGACACTGGAAACAGCAGCTGCAGCAGCAAAATAACCAGACAAATGGCCACACTCACGCCGCTCAGTGAGGCACCCCTCTCTGGGTCTTCACCTTCCCTGCCAGGCTGCTAATAGCAGCAAAACTAAAAGCATTTTCAGTCACTCTGCTACTTGCAAAGCCTCCGAACTTTTCTTCTCTGAGGTTGGCTGCTGGAAGTCTCTGCAAGTCCATCAGATTCCCGCAACAGCCTTCTGGAAGATTGGCATGGTAGGGGCAGAAATCGCTGACCCTGGAATGGCTGAAGATCCAAAGAACGCTGAAAATTCTGAAAGCTGAATCCCAAACACTCAATCGTGTGGGCTGCTTCTGCAGTCCTTTATATTTCTTATCAGAGTTGCCACCCTTTCTGATTCTTTGTTCCCATTTTCCCTGGGGCTGTGTATCCTCACCAGCAACCACCTCCAGGGGTCACCACCTGTTAACAGTCTTTGGTTTCAGCCTCTGGTTACTAAGTTATTTCACAGAATTGTCCTTGACTGGAGCAAGCTGCATGGTTCAAAGTCATGCCTCCTCTCTAGAGAAGTCTACATCGATGACTAGTTGATATAAAAGTGCAGAAACCCTCCACCACAAAAAGAGACACCTCTGAAGAGCCATCCAACTGCAGTTTGCGAGGCAGTTGGCTACAGCCTTCTTGTGACTGAGCTGCTGCACTGTTTTTTCCAGCTGCCTAGTCCTTTATCTGCACCTTATTTTTCTACTTGTAATTTTGACTGTACTCCAATAAACTTCCTATACTCTGATCTCTCTCTGAACCTGCATCCAGTGAGCCCAACCTACAAAAAAGAACAAAAGAAAGAAATTAAAAGGAAAAAAAAACCTGCACATTTAAGTAAACAAATACATAATGTAATATATAAGTAATAGTTACATGCAGTGTATGCTCTTGTATGTGCAGTGTGCATTATACTAAATGGTTTGCTTGCTAATACTGCAAGAGGGTGGTCTTCAGGAAAGGGGAGTGTCCCAGGACCCCACCCCCACCTCAAGCCAGAGAGATCCAAGACACCTAGGACTACGAATCTCAGAATGCCATCATCACCAAAGAAAGGGCACTGAGGACTGAGGGAGGAGTTAAGGAGGGGTTTTGGGACTTAAAAATCAGACCTGGGGAGTTGGAGAGCCCCTATTGTCCGTGGTGTGGATTTGCCAGAGTTTTTCCTGAGTAGGCGATAAGATTCTAGCTCAGTGGAACTGGTAGGGTGCATTCACCAATTTATTCTTATCTTTTTTTCTTTCCCTTTTTGTAAATAAACTCTTTTATTAATTTTATTGTGTGTGTCTGTAGTTGAGCCTTTTAAGTACCATTGAAGCCCACAGGTGAGAACCCAGACAGGCACCCCACGGGGTTACCCTGTAACAATACTAAATGCTTTATATACTAATACTAAATACCTTACTTGCATTAGTTTTGTGCTATTGTATTTGCATTAACCTGCATATGAGGAATCTCATCCTTAGAAAGTTTAATTGTCCAATATGAAAATCAGTAAAAGCAGCAGAACTAAGATTCAAAACCAAAAAAGTCTAACTGAAAATGTGTCACCATTTTAAAATACAGCAGGTCCTGGGAAAATGTTACATTCATTTCGTTATAATGTTGTTGAGAAAACAAAATTCCAGGTCGATATTCAGAGAAAGGATATTACTATTATTCAAGAACCTGTTGCCAGGAATCTATCTCAGACTTCAAATCAGAAGCTAGAGTCAACATTTCAGAAATGAGACACAAATATTTTCTGTGCCAGATTTCTCCTTTCTTAAGTTGTTATTTGAAACACCATGGTTGACTAGAAAATACAGCAGACGCGTTAGTCAACAGCTAGTCAGTTTGGAAATGAGCCTTAATGACTTCTTCTTTGCTATTTAGTCTATTATTTGGGGTCATTAGTATTTTGCTTGTTTTGCAGCTTATAGTTCCATGTGTTAAGATATCATGTGTGGTCACTCATTATAGAGTTAAAATCTTTAAAGATACAGAATATCACTTACAGAAGGCAGATAAGGAATTAACTGACGGTGGGAGAATAGATTAGTCAAGTCAATCATTATATGGATAATTAGACGCTCACTTACAACTGAAAACAGATAAAATTTTCTTCCTGTCATTTTTGGTCATGATTCCAGTTAATTTTGAAAGACTTCAATTCAAAATACCTAAGGAATTTAAGTCTGGGTAATTTAATCAAGATTTAAGTAATAAAAATGGGATTGAACTCAGGTCATTTTTTGTGTTTATTTGATATATCTTTACCAATAAAAATATACTTAACTTATAATATGTATCAATAATATGGAAAGTCAGGCCTCCCTGGTAGTGCAATGGGTTAAGCACAGCACTACAAAGCTATCCAGAGCTACCTCAGCACAAGTTCGATATCCAGCCAGGGAGATTCCCACATGGTGCAGCAGACCTCTCCTGCCTTGCCTGCTGCTCCCCTCAGCAGTATATTTCACTCAATCTGCCTATTCTGCTCCCCATTCTGTCTCTGGTGAATCCTCTCACCACCCCACACCTATGCCCTATACCCCAGCTTGCATGCATAAATGAATAAATCATTTTAAAAAACAATAATATGGAAACTCGAATTGAACAAGGATTTCTTTCTTTGATTTTAGTGGTTTTGGTTTATTTGAAATAAATGTGTTTAAACATTGGGCTTCCCTATAGATGTAATGGTTTAATATTACTTTTGAAAAATTGCTTGAAAATAGCAAACTAACTCTTGTTTTTAAAATGATAATTAGGGAATATTTGTTTTGCAAACTAAATATTAGGAATAATTTCTCACTTAAATAAATTCAAGTACATTTTGTTTAAACAAGGTCACTCCACATCTCAACAAATGGAAAAAATAAAGTGAAGATTTCAAGTTGTATATTTTTTAGAGTTACAATCATACAAGGTGTTTTAAAATATTCAAATATTGGTTGAGAGAGAATTTCTACCTTGAGTCTCATTTTTAGAATACCTCGATAATAGATTTCATGCCTTATTAAAGTACTTTAGCAATTAAAATGGAAGATATATTTAGTCATTTCACTTAGAAGGAATGATATTTCATTTCAGATTATCAGTGTAGAGTAACTGCATTTGCAATATGATCAAATATATCATCTATCAAGCAAAATCATCAAATTATACAAACCATGAAATTGGAGTAAATTTGTCTTCTGAAATAGAAAAAAGAAATATAGAGCTATTCTTATATATTACCTTCGTATTGGCACATGTGCAATGTAGGGAAGTTTTTGCTAATTTTGGGAGTTCCTACAGATTTCAGTGCACTGAATCTTTGTTCACCTTATCAAATCTATGGTCACGGAGTCTACAGAAATTGACTTAATAACCCATTTTGACTTGAGTGACACATATGGAAGTTAGATTGTCTTGGATGCACAATCTAGGTTTGTGATTTTGATAGCGGGAAAATGAGGCCTTTCAAAATTGCCAAAGGCAGTGCCCCAATTGCTTAGCGGTTACTGTAATGGTTCTGCACCCACGCACACATTTGTAAGACTACTCAGGCTTAGGGAACAAAAACAATGGGATTTATTTAACAAACTAGGAAAAGCAAAGAATTACTGAAGTCAACATATGGCTGTTTACCTTACTTAAAGCAATGTCCAGTCCTTTAAGTCCCAGAGAAGTAACAAAGGTGGCGTCTTCCCGCCACTGCTGATGTGGAGCTCCCCTTCCAAACAATAGGCCACATTTCGAAAATGGCGTCTTCCTTCTTCTGCAGACACGCAACAGCCAGAGTGTAGGTTAGGTTCCAACTCACGAGGTCGACACAGGACACAACTGGAAATGCTCCCAAAACTGTCGTGATGCTCCACGGCATCAGGCCAGCAAAACTACAAACAGCAACTACAGCAGCCAAACGGCCCAACAGACTGCACTCACACATTTTAGGAAGACGCCCGCTTTGGGCCTCTGCCTTCTTCCTTTGGCTGCAGTAAAAACAAAACTCAGAGCAGTTTCCGTCGCTTGGCTACTTGCAAAGCCTCCAAAGTCACTGGTCCCAAAGTCATTGAAGATTCCAAAAATGCTTAATCCATATCCCGGCGGCTCAAAACTTCTGGTGTCTGATTTCCAAACTCTCAATCTTGGTGGCTACATTTTCTGCTGCTGATTCCTCTATTCCTACATCATGGACCTCCCTGGTGGCGCAGCGGTTGAGCACTGCGCTGTGGAGCTGTAGGCAGCGTGCGATGCGACTTCAACGCAATGCGAGTTCGACGCCCAGCTGGGGAGAATCCCACATGGTGCGGCAGACCTCTCCTGCCTCACCTGCTTCTCCCCTCAGCAGTGTACTTCTGATCTGCCTGTTCTGCTCCCCACTCTGTCTCTGGTGAACTCTCTCGCCGCCCCATGCCTCTGGCCTGTACCCCAGCTTGTATGTATAAATAAATAAATCTTTATTCCTACATCATGACGACTCTACTTCCCCTTCTCTTTCAGTCCCTTTTATTCTCATCAGACTCTCCACCCCAAACTGCAAACTTAGCATTTCCCCTGGGGCTATTCATTCTCATCAGCAAACCCCTTTAAGGGGCACGACTTCCACCGGACTTTGGACTCAGCCTGGTTACAATTTGAAATATGATTTATAGTGAAATATATTTGCAACCTATAAATGGAAGGATTTCTCCATGTATTCAACTCAGATATGCACAGGGTTTGGGGGAAATCCAAGATAGAAAATTATGATTCAATATATTAACAATAAAAAAATAAATCACTCCTCCCAGGATCTCATGACTAATGAATATCTACGTTCATGTACCTACAAAAAAGATATTTGTGTTTTAGGTTTTTACTTTATATTAAAACAATCATTTTCACTATAAGAAAATTCAAATTTCAGGAGAGAAGTACACGTACATTGCATTGTTAAAAAATTTGGATGTTATCATTTGGAAATCATGGTCATTTACTTGGTTTGAAAACCATGTCAGGCTAAATTTTTAGATATGCTTCTGTTAAAATCTAAGAACCTTGAAACATGTAAATAAGCTTCTAGACAAATAAACGTGGCTTTGATAAAGTCAGCAGGATTTGTCCTGGAGGCAATCTTAGAAAGTAAAGTGAAGATGTGATTTAATCACCACAAGTGTCCATTAGATCCAAGAAAGCTACTAGCCAAGATGTTATAAAACTACCATGTATTGGTCTTTTTTTTTCCCCTAATAATCACAAAGTATTATATATATATATATATATATATATATATATATATATATATATATATAATCATATTTATAATCCTAATAACATTCTTAGGATGTGTGTACTGTTCTATTGTCAATATAGATGAGATTAGTAAAACTAAGGATGATTAAATGAAACAGGGTACAAAAATATTTCATTTTTACTTGCATTTACATTGTCCTATTCTGCTATTCTCCTTTGCCAGGAAGCTGATTCTTTTGGTTCCTCAAAATGCCTCAAAATGCTTGGCTCATAGCTCTGTTCTGCAGAGTCAAGGGGTGGGGTGAAGTCTGAGTAGAACCAGGAAACCTGAGTAAGAGACCAGACGATTGCTTTACATGATTGGAGATACAGAGACGAGATGAAAAGCAGGGAATGTGGAGGATTCTGATAAAAGAGAACAGCAGTCATTTGAGGGGGAGCTGCATTGAAGGAAACCAGGAGAGGTGTGAGAGCTGTCAGAAATGTGAGAGAAACATAAAAGGGTAGAAGTTTTGTCTGAAAGGCAGTTATATTCTAAAAGGAATTTTAGGATATTATGTGATGTAACATAATTACTTGGTTTCCCAGTAGGCAAGGGGAATCATGCTTTTCTTCAATAGTTCACAGTAAAATAGGATCTTTGTTTTTTGTATTATTAACCTTATGAGTTTAGGTTTAATGAAAATCCAACAAGACTCAAAATAGCTATTCATTGTCTATTTCATCAGGAACTTACCCAAATGTATATAACCAGTAAATGTTACAACTAGAATTCTGAAGCAAGTCGAACTTTCAGTTTCTACTCTTATTTTTTTTTTAATATATATTTTTATTGTTATTTATGTCTTTTACATTTTGTATTCCCCTTGGGTAGCCCACCACCAATTCACCCGTGATCCATCTCCATGGTCTCTTGTCTTCTTTTCTATTCCATTTTGTGCCCTTTTCCTTCCCTCCCTCCGGCTCCCTCCCTACCCCCCCACCCCCCGCTGATTGTCTCTCTCCTATTTGGTTTCCTTATAGTCCTGTTATAAGTGAAACCATTCGATATTTTTCTCTTTCTTTCTGGCTTATTTCATTGAGTATGATCCCCTCTAATTCCATCCATGTCGCCGCAAATTGCATGTGTTTATCTT